>PNEQ01079817.1:0-35605 GCA_003012365.1 Medauroidea extradentata | reverse complement strand
TTCCGGGCAAATCGTTGTATATAGAGAAGAGTAATTTTCGTGGCTTTCTTCTTTCTTATATCGCTGTCCTAGACATGTATAATGGGTTGAATAATAAGAATTGGTTAGTTTAGAATACATTTCTACCTCAAACAACAGTTTTCAAGATATTGCGATTTTTTACTTTTGTCCCGCTAGAATCGCGATATGAACCACTGTGTGCCGCTGGCTTGTGGGTTTTCTCAGGTATATCCGGTCTCCCTTGTTTCTTCATTCGTTCGCTCTCACATCACGTCACTCCTCACCAGTGCTAAATACCTATATGTTAAGTGCTGACCCAAAATCTTCAACCAATCTTCTTATTTGGCAAGGGGGGTGGGGTTGTAGTTATTCCCAGTTGTCGATTTGCACTATATATTTTAAGATTTTTTTTCCCACTCACTTTTTTTTTTTTTTCATTTTTTGCCTTTGTTGTATCATTACTGAATGGCTGTACTTATATTAAGTTTTTGGCTATTTCTGCCTGTTCTATCGAATTGCACAGGTCAGTGCCAAATGTAAAATACAAGATTGCGCCCGAATCGACCATTCCATGCGAACATGCTGTGGTGTCAGAGTACCGCACTACTTTACACCCCTTTTTTTGCCGCAGCCACATTAGGTTTCTTTTCAAGAACGTTTCTCAATTAATGTGTTGCGTGGTATGTTGGATCTTTGGCTGATATGTCGCAAGGTTTTCGACGATGGTACGAACGAGGCAAGATGCCTGCAATTTTCGTAGTGCGTACATTACCGGAAATTCTCAAGGATATTCCTGTAGCTACACGTCTTGTTATGTACCTCCAGCAGTATGGAACACCTCTTCATTGTTGGCATAAGGTAAGAAAGTGTTTCCATCTTTATTTCCTAATCGGTGGACTGGTCGTGGTAGTGCCTGACCACCAATGTATCCCGACCACAACACTTTAGATTATTGTTTATGGAGTTGGGTGAAGGGTTAAGTCTACCGAAGTAAAGTTAATAAACAACACGAACTGCTCGTTCGCATAATAGATGCTTTAACAGCAATACGATTATCATCGACGGATAATACGTCATCTTCTTGAGCGAGCTGAAAATGCATTGAGATCGATGGTAGGATCTTTGAAATATAATTGTGAAAGCAATGTCACTGGACCAAAAACAACATGGTTGTGTATTGTAATCTTGTTATTACCGCAATGGATTAATAATATTAGTGTGTTATTCATTACATATTACAATTTCTTTGTAAATGAAACGAGGAACATAACTGCAAATAAAACAATAAAAGTAATTTGTGACCCTATGAATGATTACATTCAAATGGGGCTATCTCGAAAACCGTCCCATATGAACCCCATCTTCACAAAAACATTTCTGTGCACAATGACAATTATTATCACCCTTATAGTAGTCTATAGCCCTTTCCTCTCATTACAACCTGTATAGAATTCTTTAACGAATTAGTAACGTATTGGGATTAAATAATACTTACATTTTAACTGTGGAGCAAAAATAATATCTTGCGGAATTAATTTCACTGGCTGTCAACTTAGTGAGATGGTGAGATCTACTATTTCACTAAACTAGTCAACAATGAAATATACATTTGTGGAGCTTTTCAGATTAAATAAAATATGTGCTCTTTTGTAATCTTCTTCGGTACGAAATCCATTGTCAAAAATATGAAAATCCTTACGATGTTAAATTATCAACGATTTAAAAATAACCTACTTTACTCGTCTAACCTCACAAAGTGTTAAGACCTCACAAATGTGTGTGTGTGTGTGGAAAATGGTTTTCGTTCGTCACTTATTTCCGGTGGGGTGCAATCCGTGTGTGGAAAAAGTTATTGTTCGTCTCGATTGTAGTCGTTTGCTCTTAGTTCCCTACAGGAAGTTCGGAATTTTCAATAATTTCACCACCATATTCCACATTTCGTAATAAAGTACTCAAGAATAGCATTCTTTGGGTATAAAGTTTTCATTACGGAATCAGGACTGTGAGAGTGAGATTCGGAATGTGAAAATAATCTCGCAAGAACTCAAGAATCGGGTCCCCGGAAGCGTTTATACCTGGAAATTGTGTCTTCTTATGGAAAATTATTTCGTACATGCAGGGGAATGCACGCGAATTTCCAACGCTGGATCGTGGGTTGCGGAATGACGCCGTATAACAAGCGACGGCGGTGCGGCGGTCAAAGGCAACCACGTTAAGACTACCAGGATGGACTGTGTGAATTCTAGAAGACGACGTTACTGAGAAAAACCACTCCGTGTTTCGACTGAACATATCACGACAGGAAAATGGAAGGCAGGAGGCGCCTCATATTTTATTGCCAAGTCTCTCGCAGTGTGTACACTTAAACTATTAACAGCGACGTGTGTCAGACTCTGAAAGAAATATATCGCTCGCTGCGGACTAGGAACTTTAATATTCTTTAATGAGAACTGAGTAACTTTTATTGATCTGGCCAAAGTATTAAGTAAATTGTTAAGCTTTATAAATCACCGGTGCTATAGTTGTAATTCTGCAAGCATTTTTAAATAAAGTTTTATTAATTATTTCCTTGATATTACTGAACTGCACTATAACTTTTTATAGGCGCCCGACAGGATTAAGTTATCAGTTCAAATGTTTTTCAAACGTAGCCGGCCAAAAATTAGACGATTAGGGTGTTGTGTAAATGTAACTGGAGTGAGGCATTTGTGAAGACTTCCTAATAAGGGCGTGTTACCACATGTCAATAAGTTTTTGTATTTTTAATTAATAAATCGGTAATTAACTCAGTACTAACTATCAAAACAGCGGAACAAACGGGTACCAACGAAGCTCTTTCTGTACATATGGTCAATTTTCGTAATATTGTAACTTGGCGGGGCTGGTGTGAACTTGGCCCCGCCCAGTTATTATTCTAATTGATTTGGAATTCTTATCGGTACTATCGAAAATGTTACCGGAACAAACAGGTACTAACGAGGTACTAACCTCCCATTATATTAAATTGGCGAGTTTTTATTAGTGCGGGGCCAGGTTCACATATGTGTGTGTACAGAATTTAGTTCAGTGTAGGAATTAGATTTATCATAATAACCACTAACCTAACGAATAAGGTCAACTTACATTTTAAACTTAGACTTACCTCAGTCACAATTCATGATATATGCATGAAGATCTACTTTTCTACTAAATGAAAAGTAATTATTATAAAATCGGACTCATACTGTGTAGTCTGCAGTGTACGGACTACACAACCATTTAATTTCATTGTGAGTAATGTGCGATGATGGTGCAAATTTCTACATTTGTTGCTAGAGAAAATAATAAGCGAACATAATAGAAAGAATTGTGCGTAAATTTTTTCACTAATATTCAAAGATTCCCTTAAAAATTCAGTTGAAAGGAGGGGTTATAAAACGTAATTAAACGAATTCGACTTGTTTATGATTTAGTTGCACCAGAGGGCAGATACCACAGTAAGTGTGGTAAAAATATCATGATACCTCCAACAGAATGCACCAAGCCAGGCCTGCCTGACGGTGAGGATGTGACTGTTGTGTTTGAATATATTTCCATGTACATCGAAGATAATGAAGAGCAATGTTATTTCACTTTACTTGAAATTTTTAAGGACTTCAAAGATTACATTCCAACTGAAAAAAGCCTTAGAAAATGCTGAAGAAGTATGGAAAGGACATCACTGGCACGAGTGGAAGCGGTAAAAATAAACCACCTGTAACAAAACGAAGAGTATCTTCGCATTGTGAGATCAACAGCTGTCATAATACTAGAGGATATCAGATCAACGATTAATCGATTGGACCGTTATGCTAAAGCAGACTTTTTTTAAAACTTTGAGAATGAAATTAGAGTCTCTCAAATTGCTTCACAAGACAATCTTTACCACACATAAAAAGCCTGATCGGGTTCAATTGGATACCAAAGTCACTTCTATCGCACACTCAGTACTAAGTGCTACAAGACCGTGGTCCTTTCTCTGTTGCGACACTAAGTCAGTATTTTTCGGGCAAGGCAATATGAAGTTCGTTAAGCTATTGGAGAGTAACTCTAATTTACACGAAACGGTCCAATATTTTAAATGACCCGACGCTTCTGCAAATGATGTGGGTTTAGCTAATCAGTGTTTCCTTGCAGCTCTGTATTCTGTTAAGTGAGATGAAACCTCCTTGGAAACAATACGTTATACTAAGTTTTCAAAATTCCGCTCAAAGACAAGTTTCACTCTCGCATCTCTGTCCCCCAAAATATAAGCTGCAACACTACATCATTCTCTGCGAGCTTACCACCAAATTCAATTATGGTATAGGCGAGACAATGATACACTCAGCTGAGGTTAAATAGCTACAAATCATATAATGCTCACCATTACCGCAGCAAGACAGCCAGCTCCAGCAGAGATCCTCAATACTGACTCTTGCAAATGTACGAAGGGGTGTAAAAGAAACTGCAGCTGTCGCAAAGTGAGTATGAAAGAGTTTACTCAATATCCCTCAGCTGTAAAAGGTAAGCTTGCTTTAATGCCATCTTTGAGGATGAAGTTTGGTCCCACGTCACCTCACCACTTCTTCAAAGGACAGAGACGACGTACTGGTTAAGGTGGAATACTATTTTGAGGACGGAGATGAGAAGCTGGGTAGCATTCCAAGGATTGGCATTCTGGGTGACGAAGGACCATCAATGTCCAGACGAAGATATTGCAAAATTGCAAAATCCCATTTGTAAGAGTTAATTCGTTTTATTTTCGTATCGCTCATTTTCAAATATTGTAACATATAAATAATTCACAGCTGAAAATTTTTCATTCTAATGTTTTAATTGTAATCTGTGGCCAGAAATGTTAACTAAAATATAATTCATTAGTATTTTGTTTTATTGAAAATTACGAGCAGTGTAATTTAATTGCATTTCAATTGAATTTCTACACGTTGAAGTACATTTCGGTGTGAAACTTGCATATGGATGCAAGAACAACCTATACAGTGAAATTTACATTTATTGTCGATTGAAATTTACATACGTGGATACTAGGTATTTGGATTGTCAGATATATATGCTCAAATTGATGAAAATTTTAATTCTTTTTGCTTTCTAAGCATAGAGTTTAATGCTCTGAATCTTTGTTCTGTGAGTTTTATTTTGTTAAAAAAAACAGCGTTTTAAATGTTACAAACGTGCAGTTCCACAGAAAGTTGTAAAAAAGGTATCAGTTTCTTACTGTCTCTTCTGACTATACTAATCAACCTAATCAAAACTAATTTTATATATAATTTAACGATTTTTATTTCTTGTAACAGTAAGTTTTAAAGCAAAGAAGTGTCGTTTACAAGCTATAAGCTAAAAACGAACAGTTGAACACTTTGGGTTTGTTTCGGAGCCGAAGTGTATGCAAACCACCTCTGACCAGTACAAAATCATTTTCATCTCATTCAAACTCAAATTAAGGTACTATTAAACCACCTCCACCACTCTCCCCTAGTTAAGTCCTGTGGAAGTCTACTTTTTAATCTAATTTTTACCTGGCCTTACAAATATGATAGGGAGGGTGTTTCAGGAATGATAGAAAATATTTTAGGAGGTGATAGTGTAAACGAAATGCAATAAAAAGTCCATGTAAAATTAGTCCAAATTTTATTCAGTACAGCGATACAGCTGTTAGTATGTACGTAACCCAAAACAAAAGGAAAATGGAAGTTCAAAGTTGATTTTCATAAATTCCACCACAAACTTCAATGAACTTTTGACTTATCTTGATAATATCACGCGTAGCTCTTGTGAAGTCGTCTTGGCATTCATTTATGAGGGCTGCACTGTTCATAATCCGAACGATCAAATAGGCTCTTGTATCTTGTGTACTCAATTAAAATTTGGACACATATTGTATGGACGTTTTATTGCAATTCGTCTATACTATCACCTCCTAAAATATTTACTATTCCTCCTTAAACATCCTGTATGTTCACTTCACGCTCTTGTTGAGGAGGTGCATGAAGCATCTTTCACAACACTCCAAATGTCTATCAATAAAAATAATTATTATTAATTACCAAAAAAATGTTTGCCAAACATTGGAAGAAGGCCATTTTTACTAACAATGACAAGTAACAAGTTTCCTGATACCGTTTGATGAGTTTAAATTTGATAACGTGCAACAAAGTTCTCATATTTTCTGTGACACATATACATTCATACTATTATGTAGCGATCAATTATTACCAATACTGTTTAAAAGAAAGACGTTAAAATATACTTTAAAGGAATATATAAATTCCATGTTATTGCTTAAATAGTGCAACTTACCTGCAGTCCATGAGCCCAATAACCAGTTGTGTAGTTTACTTTTCCCAGCGTCTCGATGGCATTGTGAGCGTAAGTCGAAGCATCAGGCACAAATAAACTACTTTTTTGCAGTCGGTGGGAAAAAGAATTCATTTTTGTGTTGACAAATAGAGGAGATAAATGTTGGACTGTGATTCCATATTGTTCATATTCAAAACGAAGTGCTTCGGAGAAGCTTTTGACGAAGACCTGTAATGATGCAATCCGTCAAATAATTTATAACATAATTAAGACCCCATACGTTTCAAACATAAAATATTTTATGCTCTAATTAAAAAACATTCATAATAATGCAATATAATAAATCGACTGTACAGCAACTTAAAATACCAATACACTCCTTTGTATTCCTGAAGTACGATGTACTATGCATAAGTTAGTTACTAAGAAATGTTAATTATTTGGCCCTCTTATTTTGTAGACATTAAGGCTATAGGCTGTCCTAACATAAATACACAAATGACTACAGAGTATTACCGCCATCACTTAGGAGATTTGTGAAGCTATTTAAAAGATTTATTCACGTAAATGTAAATATTACATTATGTAGGCAAGTGTTGTTTGTTTAAATGTTACCTTTACATGAATGTAGATAATCATACTGTAACCGACACAAGTTTGTGCATGCGAGTCACCTCCTACTCCCAAGGCTGCAGCTCGTCACGGACAGGTCCGTAGTAGCTCGACAACAGAACAGCGTTGCCGAATATGTGCGGACGTAAAACATTCAGCAATCGGGATCGAGTAACAGCAAATACACAAGGGAACAATACAGCGCACCGGACAATTTTTCTGTCAACGACAGATATATATATATATTCGATAGTGTGTGCTTAAAAGTTTGTTTACATGATATACGTGCTATTACAGGTGTATTTAAATTCTGTAATCGGAAGCATATTTGCATATTGATTTTAAATTGCGTAACATAAGAGAGACAACCTTTGTGAAGGAATACTTACGATGTTAGGGTCCAAAAACGGTCGTTGTGTGGATTCTCTCTGCAAGTTTATCAAATTAAGAAAAAAAAACCGTAATTTATAAAAAAACCGTTGACGAATTAACATTTTAAAATAATAATATTAGTCTGTCTGCTTTTAGTGTAGATCATTCATAATATTCGCACGCTGGCTATTTATAACCATTGTGAGCAAATGAAGTGATAAGTTAATGATTGTGTTAAACCACTGCCTCCAGCATAAACAGACTAGTAACTAAAACAAACTACAATACTAGTACTTTGTTAATAAGAATTGAATTATTTTTTTTTAACTTTAATAAGTCGAGTGTTATATTGTTAGCAAAACATCATAGAATTCACAGATCGAAATAATTAAACAATATAATGGTACGTATGCAGGCAACATATTGCTGTACAAAATAGTCCTTCCAAAACAAGAAATTATAAATGCAAGCGACACCTTGTCGTTGCCGTCGCTACACCAGTGCGAAGTTACAATAAAACTATGTATGAATTTCTCTACTCTTGGTACCAATAAATATTAATGTAATATTCACAGAATTTATAATAAGTTTATTAATACAAATACTTTTCAGCTGTACATTAATATAGGGTATATTTCACATAAAATTAAATATTTTCGAAATGTTAATACGTGCTTAATTGTAACTTGGGATTGAATTTAACTATTTCATAAATTAATTTCTGGAAGACAGTTTGCTATGTTCTATCAGACTGAGCAGCTAAGGGATTTAAATATGCTCATATCTGTTACAACACTTAGTTCAAACCTTGTCAGTGCACTATCGTTCATACTGCGAAATGTTTACAGTAGAACAAGATGTAAGGGAATTTAACATTCATGGTCTGTTTAAACAATCAATCTACAAAAAATTATTCAAAAGGGCTTTTTAACACGTAGTATGTTACTACTGTTAGGTATAAATAAATATATGTATGCATATTTAAAATAATGTATATTTGAAACCTTTTATTTAAAGAGTGAATTTTTTAACCAATTGTTTTCTTCATGTAAATTCATAAATACGTGCAATTTTCTATTAACTCAATTGGTT
Organism: Medauroidea extradentata; assembly: GCA_003012365.1. Lineage (NCBI taxonomy): Eukaryota > Metazoa > Arthropoda > Insecta > Phasmatodea > Phasmatidae > Medauroidea > Medauroidea extradentata. The sequence goes on along the minus strand of PNEQ01079817.1, from coordinate 27,211 downwards.
TACGGTTTTTTCAACTATCAGGCGTACTGGACTAAGTGCAAAATTACGCTACGAAAACTAATAATAACAATTGCTGTTGAAGACTAACAATAACAATTGCTACGCTTAAGTACACACGTGTACAACGTCAGTTGCGAGTTAACTAAATCGAAATAAAGCTTTACTTTGCTGATGATTACGTAGTATTTAGTATTACTTTTGTACTGGGCAACGGGATTACGCTAACTGAAGATAAGTCTCGAATATATTTTAACACCCATTTAATTTCAACTGTATTACTAGCTTGTAAGGAGAATTAAATAATTGATACGTATAGTTTTTTTTCGAGCAGTATTTCTACCATAAGAATGAATGGAGGGCAGAGGCTATTTATCGTCTAGGGTTCAGTGACACTATCGGAATGCATCGTGGTCAGCCCCGCCTTCCCCCGGACACATGTAAACACGCTGGTTGGCGACAGTATTTTTTCTGTCTCGAAGGTTTTTCCATTAAGTGAAGCATTTAATATGCGTTTGTATGAAAATTTAGTTTTATTTAAGTGACAGAAGAATTTCTCCGCGGGTCTCTTACGAAAATGTTTTAAAATTTCTTATTTGCTGAGTTACCAGACTTCAATGAACAAATTCCACTAATAGGTTAATGTAGAACTTATGCATTTATTTTTATCGTTTGAACTGTTATCTATTAATATAAATATAATTTTAAATATCCGTGTTAAATAAATCGACTGGAATGTTTTTAATTCCTATTGTTTTAAACCGATTGGCTATGTATTTAAATCTTAAGTTATGTAGGATGATTTGTTTGCAGCTGTATCATTAAGTAATTGATAAAGTCACATACAGTGTTAATATTCATCGTACAATGAAGTTTTCTGATGATTTGATATGATTGTATGTATCTGTAAATTTCAACTTCTTGTGTCAAAATACTTTTTACCAATACTTTGCGTATAGCGTCATGGATAGTATCTAAACTTAATACGTGTCATATAAAAAATTAATGTCGTTAGTTTCATTGACAGTAAATTGGTATGACAACTATGACAAAATTACAAGGTGTATATCCTAACAGAAATCAATATGTAATACCTTATTCCTAAGCCAAATGGTAAACGGTTTTAAATTAAGTTAATTTGGTCAAATATAGCTAGGAAATAATGCGATTGAACGTATCTGCACTTATTATTTAGTACTAGCATATAAACTACATATTTAAAAGTCGTACTGATAATTAGATTGTTAACCTTGTAAATACAGTTAATATTAACATCAACTAGTGCGATCCTAATCTATAACTTTACCGCAATATATATTACACATCTGAAAGTAATATTAACAAATATATAGTTAAGTATGATAACACATTCTTCAAAATGAACGTATGTATGCACATTTGCTGGTATCGTCAATTGTCACGTAAAATAATGATTTTCAAAGTATAATTTCAACGGATACTATAACTTTTATTTAAAGCTACCATTGTTCGTATCACTTCACATTAACGTATTCAGGGCAGGAATAGTCGTAAATTATGTTTTTTGCAGTTGTATGTCTAACGAATCAATACATCGATGCTTATCAATAGATTGAAACTACCTAATGATGAAACATTTATTGTTATTATTATTATTATTATTATTATTATTATTATTTAGTACATTCAAACTTAAAATACGACTAGAAGGACGAGTCAACATATACTTGGCGCAGAGGCGTATACACCTTAAGAATCGACAGTTAGGAGCGTGACATTTACCGCGCACAGTGGGGAAACACAGATGGCTGACGACACTATCGCGGCCTAGTTGGCAATGCGTGAAAAACAAAAGATGACCGACTACGGCGCTATCTAATCGACAGTGGCCGAAACAAAGTTATGTGCTGGTTGCCTAGCAACAATTATAAACATATAAAATAACTTCACAACTACGACGGAGAAACGATTAAGATATATTGATGTCAGGTGACGTCATCAATCAAGAACTATGCTTACGAGTTGACGTAATGCGTATCTAACGACTAATTCTAGGGTCCAAATAACTGTCTGCGTTTTAAATTTCATAGATGTATGTCAAATAGTTTAGGAATAATCAGGAATTATGCTTACAAATTGACAAGGCATGTATTTAGTCATTATAACTTATCATAGGACTTAACATGTTTGCGTTTTAAATTTCATAGACATATGACTAATAGTTTGGAAATAATTGGGAACTATGCTTAAAAACTGACAGAGCGCGTATTTAGTCATATCAACTTATTCTCGGTCTAAATAAGAGTCTACGTTTTGAATCTCGTAGACAAATGTCAAAAAGTTTTGAAATTATCGGTACCTATGCTTAGAAACTGACAGATGTGCTTAAAAACTGAAATAGGACACAATAAATCATTACATGCGTGCGTGCGGGAAAATCTATTAATTTGTTTTAAACTTACTATGCATAGCTAAATCACTATGTCTTAAGACATAACTATGATTTAGTAAAATATTTATGTAACAATTATCACATCTACCCTATAAGAAATAATTTATATAAAATCGTATTAAATAAGTATGCTAGAAGGAATAATTATTAAAGGAAAACATTTTCTTATAAAATTTTGTAAAGAAGTCTATTATATAAGAAATAAAATTATAAAAAATCATATTAGCATACTAATTTAAAACTGATATTTTATATACAAAAAAAGTTATTTTAATGTGTACCACATTTATACCATCTCTAATAATAATGTATCCGTAGCTCAGTCGACTAGGAAGCTCGTCATACTTACTAACACGAAGGTTGCAATACCGAATCTGGCGATCAAAAACATTTTTAACTTTATAAAAAAAATTAAATAGTAACGACCATTATCCCATATACAAACACAAGCAACTTCACCCGTAACAGCTACAGCGACACTAACGCACTCTAGCAGACAACTGCCTAAATAATCTTGGCGACAACAGCGCCGCCTAGCCGACGACGGAGAAAACAAAGTACGTCACCAGCGCTGCCTACCTGCCAACGATGTAAACATGACGTCACAGATTACGAGCAGAAAAAACAAGTGACTGTCGAAAAAAAATGTGACGACACAAGCAGACGACGTAAACAAACATGGCGGCTGTATAGCAGTCGACGATCGGGAAAACAATTGACAATCAAATAAACCAAAATTCAAAAACCAAAAATCAAAAACAACATGGTGGACATGACGTAATTCAAGATGCGGACAGTGACGTCACGGCGGACATGTTGATTACGTCATCAGTGACTCCACAGCCCCCAGCCCCTGTTCTAGCTTGCCCATTATTCTACTACTACAGTAAATACTTAATTCGTAGTAAGGTCAAAGAGAGATGAGTAGGAGTTACTTATAGGTGGGCTGGACAAGAGATGCAGGAATCGACAGAGTACAAATATCTAGGCATGGTATTGCCCGATGACTTCAGGTGGAGAAAGATGGTTACGAAGGGGACCAGGGTATTGGAAATGTAAGCAAGGGTGTTGAAGAGATTTAGCTACGAAGTGAAGGGAAAATAATATTTCACAGTGATGTTGGGGACAGCAGCAGCAGAATGAGACCCGTTAGTTGAAGTTGAGGTGCGTGAGCTGCAGAAGGTTCAAAGAAGGGCAGTATAGTGGGTGAATGGTTAGTGGGAAATGCAGCCTGGTGAGGAGAGAAGGAAATTGTAGGCCATCAGTGATGGAATGAGTAGGATGAATACCATTGAGAGACTGGAAGAGAGTGAGAAATCTGGCTAGGTTATACATTATGGCAAATTTTGATGGAGCATGGGGAAGTTTAGGTTGCTGGCTAACTAATGGAGTGTACAAGGGAAGAGGAAATAAAGGTGAGGAGATTCAGAGGGTGTGAATAAGACTTGTTAAGTCATTGAAACAGTGGAATGTTTTGCAGGAGAATTTTGAGATTAAGGGGGTTGCGAGGTTCCGAAAGGGTTTGGAATGAAGTTGAGAGGGACAAATGACTGAAATCACAGTAGCCCAATAGCGAATGCTACATTTAATTACTGTTTAAGAGTTATAGGTATAGTTTTTGGGTTAGTAGCAGAGAAAGTATGCTGTTTGTGGTGTGCATGCAGTAGTAGGTGTGGTGTTGTGACACAAACAGTGACGAATGCACTTTTTAATATACTAACTACGATATACAGTTCTGATATCAATAATATTTAGTTATCGTTGAAGCCTTCGCTCGTTGTGTGTATGAATATGTACAGGAAGAGGCACGAAAGTGTTACAGAGCAATCGCACGCAAACTAGTGATCAGATCCATACTTGTTTCAGACAAAAGTTTCAGAGTATGAGACGGCCGCCATACTGGGCCATCCTATATTTTATCGGTGAAGGCGTTGAAGCTACGTCAAGGTCAACTCCACTTTGTTACATTGAACCATGTATCCTTTTTTCTGTAACAGTAGTACCGATTTCACGACGAATACAGCGACCTACAACACAAGGTTATTTAGTCACGCACCCAAAGGTATCAGTTAGTCACACATTACCTCGATGCGAGTACATCGGATTGCGAAAATGAACGATTTTCAAGAATCATTTGATATGTTGGTGGTGTTGGGGAATGCCGTAAATTTACGGAAACGCCCAGGATTTACATGTGGCTCGTTATCCTGATAGGCAACAAAATCGCACATGGCTTTTAAGCGATTATCTGGCCGTTTCTGTCGCTTTGGTACAGTGAAAAAAAAACACGAGTCAGACGTCGACCGATTATGAATGAAAACAATGCAGCTGCATTAGTAGGTTTTGCTGCACTAAATCCGCATGCGAACAGCAGGCAAATGGAAAGAGAGAGTGGAATTAGTAAGCGATCTGTATTAAGAATCTTACATCAACATAAGTTGCATCCGTATCGTATGTCATTACATCATGATTTGTACGGCAATTATTTCTTAAATCGCTATAATTGTTCCATATTTTTTAAAGGTCACTTGACTGGGCAAGTTTACGCAAACTTTCTGCGCAACGCACTACCTCAGTTACTGGAAGACGTGCCTTTGCATGTTCGCATGAACATGTGGATGCAACACGACAGTGCACCACCCCGTTATGATCTGTGTTCGAGACAGGAGATGAATGACATTTTTGGCCACAAGTGAATAGGACGAGGCGGCCCTGTAGCTTGGCCACCTCGTTCGCCAGATATGACACCACTAGATTACTTTTTATGGGGTTTTGTCACAAAATGCGTAATGGCGGTAGCACCTACCACGCCTAACGTCATGAAATAAAGAATACTCCTTACTAAAAATAAAGCAAATAACACGTGCAACGTATGGTACACGAGGTTTCGTAAGATAGTGGGCCACCTTAAAGTGCAGGCCTAAACCTGTGTTTATTGGAAACATCGCAAAAAGTATTTATATGGAACAGTGACATGTATGAATATGTGTAATTGGACTACTATTTACAATCACAGCGATTCCCGTCGCTGTCATCACAAGTTAACATAGTAGAACAAATAAGGGTCGCAAGCATTTTGAGGTAAAAAAACATAACATGTGTTAAATTACACTCGTATTCTAATGTATATTTATGTTGGTAATTGCAGAGTAATTTAACAACAGGTCAAACCTTTTTAAGGATATAAAGAAATCGTGAAAATACAAATTATTTGTTATTTAACCTGCACTTTGTACAGTAATTCGACAGATACAGTTGCGTTAATTCTCAATTTCAGGACATGTTTTGGTATCTGGTATTTTAAAAAAATTTTAGAGTAAACTTACACTTGCTGTGTAATGCAATTTGAGGAAAGTTTTAACAGTGTAAGTTAATAATTGTCATAAAACCATTGAAAAAATTGCATTGTTCACACTGTCATTTAAGTCGTTTAATAATACAAGAAAACTCATGTCACCAGGGTCGTTTGTCATGTCTAAGTATTATGAAGCCTAATGCGCATAAGAAAAATGTAAGGTAAAACAAACTATTAATAAAAACTTACCCAAAACTAATGTATTATGTAAGTATATATCTTCACAATCTTCATATGCTGTAAACGACGAAACTACTGACCATGTATAGAGTTTAGCGGTAGAATCTAAAATGTGTGCTGTTCTCAGACAGTATAGAACTCCTTTAATATGCAAGTCTGCTTTATACTTTGGTTAGTATAGTGTGTTGCGTTCATAAAATATGGATATTTAATCAATCTCTGTTTAAGTTTTTTTCTGTTAACGGAATATTTGTGTTAAATACAATTCACGTGAATCATACTGCAAAATACGTTTCACTATAAAGTGGCATTGTGGGTTATAGTTTTTTTTTTTTTTTGTGATAAGAAATGTATTTCAACCAATTGAGTTGTGTATTTGTATAGTTGATATATTATATAATGTATTCAATACAACCACTTTGAAAACGGAAGCAAGTATTTTATACCCTAATTAGCAGTACGCCCACAGCTTTGCATGCGTATATTACTCAGAGCAGATACCTCTTTGTACAATAGATAGGTAGTTCAGTTATCAAGCGTTAGAAGGACAAATCTGCTAGTTGAGCAAACTCTGCAGCAGGATAAGTAGATATAGCTGTCCACGCGAATAGCAGTCTTAAGTTTGGCCCTGCCACTTACAGCGACTTCGCCTGGACCTTATTTTCAGTCACAGCAAAGTTGGCGTTGTGAGGTGATTACAGGCTGTTAAATGTGAGTTGTTTAATCTAATGAAATACGTAGTTTACATGGTATCAAGACTGATTTCCCAAGAAAACCATTAGTGATGGTGACCTTAGTAACATATTTGTTATTCAAAACCTTCACTTGAAGTTAAGTGGCATTAAGGAATTTTGGCGGGATAAAGATTCGCTGAAATGTAAACGTATTTGGTGTCCAAACTTTGAGGTTTGTGAAAAGGTATATGTTGGCTGAGCTGTCGAGGAACTTCCGTAGATACTGGACTGAATAATCCATTTTCATAACACGACTTCATCCAAATTACGCTAATTTCTTCTGCCTTGCAGTTTTTTTGTGTCAGACTTGCACGTTTGCACAGCCTTTGAAAAAAATTTCAGCCCAGAACCTCCCGAACAAATGATCGGAGCAACAAACAACTGCGCCACATAACGTCGCAATTATTCATGAAAACTACTTTTAAAAATTAAATATTAATTTCCTGAGTTCACATAGGGTGTACAACACCGTATCTCTATAGAGCTGTAAAATGAAATTACTGTAGGCTAGAATAAATATATTTCTCGCTGGCCATTCTTGCTTTACGGATCGTCTGCCTTAAAAGTTCACAAACAGAGTTTTCTATTTAATTAAGTTATCTGATAAAAGAAAAATATTGTATTACTCTTTTTAGGTACTTACGTAAGCACCATTCTGACGCGAATACCACCTCATATCTCTACTGGTTAGATAAGTATCATCGGCTGATATAAAATAAATGTTATGCATTTTTAACACACGTATGTGTCGAAATTCGAAAATTCTTAATATTGGTTCAAATATCCAAGTGAGGTGAAAATCATGACGATAGCTCATTCAGTCGAAGCAAAATCAGTGATTCATTAAAAATCACATATCACTGCAGTACAGTAATAATAGATCGCATTTTGAAAAATCTTAAAACTTTTTTACGGTCATTTATGTAATCATCATCCTGAAGCAAAAATAAACGGAAAATCTCGATGAATTCGATAACTATAGAAGATTTACCTATAACTCATTCCAAGTATCTTCACCTCCTAAGAGACTGAATTTCGAAATACCCTTGTGTCACATTTTAGACTTCTTATCTAGTGTCTCATGGATGTGAAAAACACGATAATTGCTCGTTGGGTTCAAATGTATCGACGATTAATAAAAAACACATTTCATAACTTTTCACCCCTTTTGACCTCCTTAGGTAGGAACTCCGACAATTCCTAAAATTTCTTTTTAGGTATTTATATAAGAATCAATCTTAAACAAAAACACGTCGCTATATCAAAATCAATGGGATCGCTACATATAGATAGTTAATCGAAAACATATTTTATAATTATTTTAACCACTTAGGGGTTGAATTCGGAAAATATATGTAAATGGTACTATTGATATTTACAACAGCATCATTCTAAAACAGAGAGTACTTCGATATCTCGTTTGGTTCGATAGATATGGAGGAATAATCGAAAACATATTTCACGTATTTTCAACTTCTTAACTAAAGAATTTTGAAACATCTTGGAGTCCTTTCATATACATTTGTATACGTAACCAACTGAAGTTAAAGTCACGACGATGGTGAATCGTGTTTCAGTGATATAGACGATTCATAAAAACATATTTTCCTCATTTTTACTGTTTGGGGGTCAAATTAAAAAAAAATCCTAAAACAGCTTTTCGGGTATTTATGTAAGCAACATTTTGAAGTGAATATCGACTGTCTAACCCGAAGGATTCGATAGATATCAATAGGTAGTCTGAAACACATTTAAGGTATTTTCACCCTCTTAAATGCAGAATTTTTAAAAATATTTACGTTGACTAATATGCATATATATGTGTGTCATATTAATACAAAAATCACAATGAAAGGCCGTCGGGATCGAGCTCTATCGACGATTCTTAGGAAATACATTTCACCCTTTTTCACATCCTTAGAGGTAGAATTTCAAAAAATCCCTTCTTAGTGTTTGCCTACGACCTGAGGGAACCAACACAAAAAATTTCACGATTCTATGTCCAGTGGTTTGGGCTGCAGTTTGATATGTCAGTCAGTCAGTAAGTCAGTCATTGCCCTCTTATATATATATATATATATATATATATATAGAGAGAGAGAGAGAGAGAGAGAGAGAGAGATGGTATGTTTTGTTTACACTGTAGTTAGAAACATATTTCATTTTGAGCATGTTAGTAACACATTGTTTTGCTCTCCGATGGATTAAAAAAAAAAACATTTTATCTAACCTCGTTGGCGACAAATAGGACTACGATCTGTTTTATGAAGAAACTGCTAACGATTCCAGTGACGAATTCTTATTTGGCTTACAGAAAATTCAATGTCGGACTAGACTTAATGAAACGAGTTATAAACTGAGAAAAAAATATTGTAAAATAAAACAAAATTTATTTGAAACTACCAAAATGGTATATTTGAACAGGTGCAAACAAATGTGCGGTTTATCACGACCAAATTATTTGTTTGAAATATATTTGTTGTATTAACCAAATTACGTGGTTGATGAGACAATAGGCTGCGTTGGTGTATGTGAGGCACAAAACCGATGGAGCGTTAAGAGTGCTATATAGGGATCGAAGTAGATGGTAATGTAGTGTATTTTGTTTATCAACATAATAAAAGGTAGAAAATATGTAGAGGTCTGCGTTTTTTTTTTTTTTTTTTTTTTTTTTTTTTGAGAGAGCTAATATATGGATGTGTGTTACCAACTTTTTTTGTTTACTATACAAACATTAATGTAGGTTGTTAAAATATTAAACTGGCCTGCGGTAGGTACTGATATGCAAAGATCTGTAGGTATATTATTATAATTTCCGCGGAAATTTTTCCAACCTAAAATACTATTTAAACAACAGTAAATAATTATTCTCATAAAATTAATTATTAACACGATATTTTTCCACATTTGTAATTGAATTAAAGCTAATTTAAAATCGTTGTACAAGCTACACGCGCCCCCGTTTTATGCAAGTAGCCTAAGTGTCAAGTGCATGTGGAGTGTGTAAACAACTAAAAGTAACACAATGTTGCCAGAGAGCTTAGAGACAGATCTGAATTTAGTGACATCTGTTTTGTCCCTAAGGTAACTTTTTTAAATTTTTTTAAAAATTGTTATAAACCTAATAACTGGTTTTCAGTCAGTTTTTTTTACCGATCTTCATTGAAAACTTGTAGGACTGTTTGGCGTTGTTAGGGAAGTTAGCAGATAGTCTGTTTCTCCGACTTTTTTTTCGAAAACGGTTGGATCTAAAGCTATACAATTTTTACTCCAGCTTTGTTACGGCATGGTTATCATAAAAAATACAACGAGGGAGATAAAATTACTACTCATTTGGAGGTTTATCCCTCACTTTTCTTTAATTTTAGAAGTTTTGAAAGTAAAACAACATGCTGTGTGACAATGGCATGACAATAACAGCATGAGAAATTGTGCGCCCAGTTGAAACATTACAAACAACGCACGGAGAAAAAAACTGTGCAGTCATAAAAGGCCTCAGTTTTGACAGTGTGGTGTTGTCGACGAACAAATATGCCCAATTTTGCCACCGAATTTCACAAAAACCAAAATGCAATCAATTGAGTATGAATTTTTTTTTCAACAGGTGGTAGGAATAACTATATTTGAAGGAAAAACATATTTTGGTGAAACATGCTGCTGTACCAATTTTTAAAGGTTTTCAAGTGACATGAAATCATAATTGCATATGTTTATGTAAAGGTGTTATTTTTGTGGATGGAACTTGTTGGTAAGGTTTCCTTTCACGAAACAATTTCAGTTTTCTCATAATGGCGTGTCAAAGTAAAAATTTGTATTTTAGACTGCCATGCAAATTTGAGTAGAAGACACTGTACGAGCTGATGAAGTAGAACCTGCTTTCAGTTAACGCTGCGGCGTTTTCTTTTTTCGTATATTTTCTAGGTATGACATAGCTACAGAAAACTCTTTTAACGAATTATTATTTCAATATTTTTCGTATGTTTCCTTGTATTTCATGCGGATTTATTTTTAATGAATTGTAAATTTCATTGAAGTAGCCGATTTAATAAACTTGGTATCTACCAAATTCTTGTGTGGTTCTTTGATATTGATTTATATCAAAATGATTTCACAATTGTATTTTCTTGGCTTGCCTTCGCACCTGTTATAACATAATTTGTTGTGGATGATAACAAGATTTTTGCATGTCTAGGGGGATCTCGGTTTACCGTTAAACGGGAAGAGAGATAGGGTAGGAAATGATGATTCAAGTTCATGTGCTAATGATGGGATGGTGATGGGAGGGGAAGTAGTTTGAGTTCAGACAGGTTCTGACAGAATCATTAGTGAACGAATGTAATGTTTTTGATGAAAGCAGATGGGAAGGTACTGCCAGTTCAAGATAATATTCAGATCCTTTGCTGATAATGTTAGATAGGAGTAAAGGAAGGGGCTAGTGTTGGTTCGGACCGGCCTTGACTGGAACGTCAGTGAGTGAAAGGAGTATTATTGACGAAATATTGAGGGGAAGGGGGATGTAATGTAATTTAAAGGTCATGTGCTGATCATGTGCTGAAGATTGATGGAGTGGAGAGGAGGGTAGTGGCTTCAGTTCAGACAGGTTCATACAGGAACATCAGTGGGTGAAGGCAATGTTGTTAATTAGTAAAATTTATGTCAGACCACGGTCTGTGCTGATGATTGGAGGGGAGGAATGTTTACTCAGGACAGATACTGAAAGGAATATAAATTATAGTGGTTCAGGAGAAAAATGGATTGGAGAGGAAAGGCTATGTAAAACTGCATTGATGTTTAATAGCCCTCAACTCCTGTATGATTTTATACGTTTGTTGTACTACTAGTACAAACTTTATTATAATTACCTTGATATAAGTATGTGTTTATACAGGTCAGTAACAAAACTTAATAGTACCAATGTACTATTTATAAACTTTATTGTCAAAGTGTAGTGTGCAGTAACGAGTGGATTAAAGTATAAGTTTGTTTTATGATGATACGACATATTGGGATGCTGTGATTGGCGAATGAGAGACTCAGTGTAAAGGGGGAACGGCGATGTAAGACTCAACGAAAGTAAGGACAGCAGAGCGTACTGAATGAAGATGTAGAGAAGAGACGTGTTGTCTCTCGGGTAGATGATCTGTGTAACATGTATACAGTATATACATATAACTGACTGAATATAGATCACCCACTGGCTTACAGGTATCTGGCGGATACTACAGATGTACAAAACCAAATCTGTTCCTTGCGGGCTGCAATAATGGTCGGTTGCTGTATGTCGTGTTTTCAAAATGTCGTACGTAGACGACTTGTCCATGTAAGTATAATAAATATTTTATTTAAATAAATGTTAAATTATAGAATTTGTGGGAAATCTGTTGGGTATAGTTATGGTTTTGAGAGGTTATGTAGTCGTCGAGGGTCTATAGGTTAACATCTTAGTGGCTATTGTAGTTAAAATAATTGATGGATTGCATTTATGAAAAATCGATCGGGTCTGGGACTTACAAAATTTTTCAGTTAAATCAAATATAAGAAAATAATTTTGTTTATGTATTGGTAATATCGATTTATTTTATATGGAGAGGAACATTTTTTAGTTATACATGCTAAAATGTGTAAGGTTGATATTTTCGCCTAGGCTTCATGGCACGTGACTGTCACATATATTTTGATACGGTAATCATTCGCGCCCCTGGCAGCCATTCTGAGTACCAATTGGGCGGCGATTTCCGAAAGTCGAACTTAGGCTGCCGAGTGCACCCGACGATCCAGTACAAGGATGGCGGCTCCATACTGATGTAAACAAATGAACAGTCGAAAATTAGTAGGTAAACAAAATTGTGGCAGATCATGAACAAGATGGAGGAACCAAAAATATTACTTTTTCTGAACATTTGTAACGTTTTTGTTGTTTAAAAAAAATTGTCCGAAGTGTTAAATTACAAGGGTCTAATTAAATGGAATAAATAACAGGGTCAAATTTAAGGGTTAAATTTGCAAGGGTCTGTTTACAATAGTAAAATTTACAAGTTGAAAGTTTATGGTCAATGTCAATATGGCGGCCATTACACCATCCTAGATGTAGTGGGAGGAACTTTCTCCAACAGAATCCGTGGCTAAATATAACCAATCCCTACTGCTGTCGTGCCTGCAATTGATTTCTCTCAATTTGCTATGTGACACTGCAGGTGTATTTCTTTTGATACATGCACGAATGTGACGGCATAGCATATATCAGAAACATCACAAACAGGCGTTGTTAATTATGATTTTTATGGTAGTACTTTACCAGCATTCGTTTGATATTTTATTATGGAGGTTTGTGAGGACTCAAGTATTCTATCGGAATGCTAGGATGGAAGAAATAGCAGTATCCTGAGTATATCCGCCAGCCAACAGCAACGTCCAACCCATATATGCAGTGCAAGAATCGGAAACATCACAGCTGGGAATTGTACTATGATCGCCGTGGTGAATAGCAAGTTGTCTGACCGCAACACCTTTGTGTCCTCTATAATTTTCCATCAAAGTCATCAATCAAAATTAGTTTGTGTGCCCATCGTTGTTTGTGAATTTTACTGTACCAATTTGTAAGTTATCAAATAATAATATATTGTCTTAAAAAAAATGTCTTATGTGTCAGAGGATTTTTGTTATAGTTTTAAAAACGGCACAGTATTTTTCATCAAGCCATTTTCATGTCTTTACTTGTTTTATTTTATATGTGTGCTAATATGTGAGGTGCAATATTTTATTGTACTTAAGTTTTATAATTTGTGCACCACATGTCCACTATTATTATTACTATTTAATTCGGTGTCACTGGCGTGTTATCTCCGTGCAATGCGTTTGACAGATGTTCGGCCATGCTCATATGATTTTTTCCCTGAATGGTCAGATGTTATGATCAAGAAGCGTTGTTGTACAGACGTGTAGAGTGATGGACGTGTAGATGGCCTGCTCCAGAAAAATTCTGCTGGGTCCCAGGACGTGTACTATGATGGCGTAGAGCTGCAGACGAGCGCGGAATCTTTTTTTCTGTCGTGATTCAGGAACGAAAGAAATTAAGTGGTATGTTACCACATGAAGTAATTAATTAAGCTTGAGGATCGTCCATGTTGTATGATTTCGTAACGGAAGGTTTGTATGCCCAAAGAGTTAATGATTTTCTCATACTCATTGGAACTCCTGTGCTATAAGGAAGGTGTAGAGTTAGTTATCTTAAACATTTTCTTTGGAAGATAATTCATTCAGACGCTATAATACACTTGCTGGTGGAGTGTAATTTGTTTCGAAACTATCATATGTATGTCTCGTCATACCTGGGGTATCACTTTACCCACGATTTCAATATAAAAGTGTACTTTATTTTAATTATGAAAATAATTTTAATGTAGTCTCATAATATGGTTTTTGTTTTCCTGGCGCCTCCTTTGAATTCCAAACTCATTACATTTCAATTGTATGCCTTAAGATAGTTGCGAATGATCGTCTGTTGGTAGAAATAGTACCTTAGTTAAATTTAGTAGTACGCCTAAGTGTGCGCAGCATTGCAATTTAAACAGCCTTCATATTTTAAAATGTTACACACTGGCTAGCTGTCACGATACTGAAATTATTTAAGAAAATTCCGGTAAAACACGGAACCAGAAACACATTCATAGTCTACATGGTTATTGCCTGCCATTTTCAATTCCAGAAATATATCTCAAATTCACCTGGCCATATTTGTGGACCTCATTTAATAACCAAACTTTCTGGAAGATTAAAGATAATACAAATATGCTAAATAATTTATAACTTAAGAAAATATGACACTTCCGTTATGCAAACACTTTTCTACAAATTCTAGACGATATAATTATGATGGTGCACATCAGGAATACAGTATTTATACAGGTGTTTTACCGCTTTTTATCTTGGTGCCTGGTCTCTGCCTATTGCATTCAACAGTCTTACAGAATGTATTAAGGATGTAATCCACAACCTTCTCGTATATTCGACATGTACCCACGAAATTTAACTACGAGCTAAATTCAGTCAATGTATTGTGGGAGTTGGTCGTTTACTATCGGAAAGAAATTGGCCCGGAAAATAACGATCCACTGTTTCATATTTGAGACAAGTTTACACCATTGAAGCCCAAGTATTCAAGCCTTTGGCTTCCATATTGAATTCAAACATAATAAATATATTATGATAGTTCCTATGATAACAGTGTTATTCCTAAAACAGCCTGTCACATACAGACTTTATACCCTTATAGAGTAGCGTTTAACATTTCTTCACTTGAAGTGTAAAATTTTGAGTAACTCAGAATTTTGTGGGAAAAACACTAATATCACATGAAATATACACACTGAACTAATTTTGCTACTTTAAAAACTAACAGTGTAATACACTTTATATCATCTTGTAAATGGCACTGCACTTCATTTGAGGAGAACTTTTTTGTATTAGAAGCCCTACTTACCTTGGATGCAGCGTAAACTGTCATAAAAGGTAATGGCTGAAGCTCTGAGCCAGATGAAATGTTAACAACAGCTCCTCTTCGCCTTTTCTGCATGTGTGGTAACAACATGCGCGTCATCATGGTCGTTGCACCAATATTGATGTTCATGATATCCCACAGTTCCTGCTCAGGTACCTCACCAAGGTACATCGGATAACTATACTGACGTCCAACATTGTTCACTGGAAGCCAATCCACATATTCATGTAATGTTAAATAAATTTAAAAGTCATATTTATAGTTTTAAAAACTTAAAATTTAAAATAATATACTTCATGTTTTCACATTAGTCATATTTTATTTAAGCAATTACTGTAAATTATATAAAAAATCGTTATTTAACACTTTTACGAAGTAGATTTGTTAAAAAATTAAAATTTAACTGTGTTTACTTACCTAGAATTCCTACTGGTATGTCACGAAGCTGGCTTTCGATATGGTTAAATATTTGTTGACCTTTACTGAAGTCGGCGGAAATAGTTCTCGTTTTCACGTGGAATTTCGATTCTGCAACATCAACAATACAATGACTTTGACATGCACTCACTACTAATCGAGACAAGTAGCAGATATATGACCACAATCTGACAAGTTTTAGGTCCGAAGGCCAGCACGCCCTCCTTCCACCCGCATTGAAACTGTACTTGGACGAGTGAATCAATGCACGGCACGTGTCATCTTCTTTTCTTGCGACATTTCTTGATGACTTTGTGCCTGTGCTACATTAAAAATAGTTCAATATTCTTCTAGTATTACTTAACTGTAAGTGACATCGGTGATTGGCTTTAGTTTCTCACAGAAAATTACAGGCTTACACCTATTCAGATCTACAAACGTATATGCCCTGAAAACATTTTTACGCAGTTCTGATAAAATAATTGTAGGGCAAAATTACCTGTACACTACGCAGCATTAATGAAAGGAGGTGTATGAGATTAAAAATCGGTATTTTATTGCTAGTTTGGAAAATGTAAAAAATTTTTAACGATAAAAATATTGCCTTTCCGATTAATACATTTATTAATTGGTTTTTTAATACTGAAAAAAGTATTCCCCACAAAATGGTATGAATGGCTTGTAGTTTTCTGTTGTTTGTCTGGAAGTTCTGAAATTTTAAGGTTTTATTTTACTGGAAAACAAGGCGTAAATTGAAGACGCTTGGAGGCGTAAATGGTGCATATTAAAATTAGGACAAAATATTTCGCGTTTGTGAGCGTGCCTTCGGCATCAGTATGAGACAACTTATGTTTACTTAGAATGCTGAAGTATACTTGGACGTCGTCTGAGTGCTATGTTTGAGAACACAATGGTTTACATTTTGTTGAGTATAAACTACGACTCGACTATACAAAATACGAGAACGAAATATTTCATTGCGTTCCTTTCAGAAAATTTTGTCAGAATTGCGTATATTATGTAATAAAGAAGAAGGCTTTAGAAAGATTTATTTAAATGAATTATTCTGTTAAATTAAATATCTTTACATTATGTTAAAAATATGTCTTATTAAGAAAATATAATGATGAAAATTGTATCTCATCAGGGTGCAATTAATGCATTTAAGGTCGCTTTAAAAACTGTATTTTTTTGGAAAACATTTTGTATAGTATGTTATAATATTACAAAATTTATGTTTGGTAACCACAGGATTTAAAATAATAATAAAGTGAATATTATAGAAATTCGATTAACATTTTCTATTGAAGAACGGCACTAGGTCGTAAGAGCCAATGATGGTAAAGTGAGATAAAGGGACAACACAACATACATGTACCAGCCATGATTCTAATCCGCAGCCTCTCGCAACGAAAATATTATCTTAACAAATCATCTGCGCTGTTTGCTCACCAGTCGCCAAATCAATAAACCTAATATTGTAATTGTAACTTTGTCAAAAGTGGTGGACAGTTAGTGGTTAAAGTTAATTGAACTGCTGCAGAGCTTGTTTTATGTCTACTATGTCCGTACGTCGTAGTTACATTTTTTCATGTGTATTCCAAGTGTCTAACACAGGTAAGAAATATAGTAGCACGCGTCAATCGGAATGATCGGAACTCGGCTCGGACCAGTGAATTAAGGATTATGGTTGGGGAGGATATGCATGACAGTGTTGGTGGTGATGGCTTAACTACGTACCGACGTCAATCATAAATGGATGTGTCCGAGGGTCCCTGCTTTAGAAAATATTTTATTTCAAGTGGCCAAATTGTTGTCATTTAAGAAACTTTAGTGCCTCAACATCGAATATATGATGTTAATAGAATTTGTAACACACTTTTTAGATAGTTTCGAACGGTTTTGATCTTTGGATTTCGTGCAGATAGGGCGTGGAGTTGTGCCACCCCTGCCCATATTTGCAAATTTACCGTTCTTCACCACTGGTTGGGATGTTTATATAATTCCTCATTTTACTGATTAAAAGTATAAACGGCCAGATATATGTTGGTTGGTGCTGCTAAAGTGTAAACAACAAGCCTCACTAAATATTTATGGTGTTCATTCGTTTGGAGCTGTACAGAATCTTGCGTTACAGGTTTTTGGGGACTCTGGAAATTGTTCACAAGTTTCTCTCCAGCCACTCATTGTTGGGATGTTCAGCCGAAAATCGCAGGGATTTCAGTTAAAAGGCTTTGTGAGACACTATAGAGTACTCAACATAAAAATGTAAAAATTACGACAGCTAATGTTGATAAAATGTTTGGAACTATCAAGCCAATCTATTGTCTATGAGAAAATATTGACGTATGTTTCAGCTCAAGGTCTTGTTGCCTGCCGTGTGTGATTTCACTTTCTTAACTTCCCTTTATTTAGGAACAAAGTGTTTGGACAAGTTTTACTACATGCAAAAGTTCCTGCTAATTGCTCGAATTGGCTTGCACATGTGTGTAACACAATGAAATCTTTAACACTCTTTGTGGAGGAAAATCTAAATGAGGTGATGGCGAATGCATTGGTATATGCAACTAGTAGGCTCTATGTGCGTAGAATAAAGTTCCCATAGAGTAAAATGGAAGAAGAAAATGTAATAAGTAAACCAGGATGATGTCCTAACTCCTCTTAAATTCTGGTTTCTTTGAATGCATGCACCTCTGTGGCATTTTGTGAAAGAAGTATTTTTAGTTACCTTAGTTTCACAATGACTCAGACAAGATCTTAAATCGTCGCTCTGCTACCGATTGAACGTGAAGTAGCTGAACAAATAAATTTTGATTATGTAGTCTTGAAGTTAGCTATATTTATATATATTTGCATGCTATTTCTGTGGGCTGGAGTCTGTGTCGAATCACCTAATGGACTAGCCCATAATTCACAAGTTGGGCGGCTAAGTGGTGAAAGTCACGCCGAAATAATTCTTAGAGGCCTGTTTCAAATGCAAATTAACCCTACGAGACCAGCCTACGAGGCTCAAGTCACATCTCAAGCATGATGTATTGTCTATCTTAGACTCCTGTAATTCGGTTAATCCGCGGATTTTTGCGTTAGTATATAAGCCCCGAATCAACAGATTTGTGGAGAGTTCGCTATTGGTCATGCTGGAAGAAGATGCTTGTGGAGAGAGACTGGTGAAGACATCTTGGTGACGTTAGTCTGCTGTGAGGCTGCAGGCACATACCTTCGGAGCAGTATTGGGCGAAACAAGAGGACTGCTGCGATGAGTCGGCGGACAGAAAGGAAGTGTGCGACGGGAGTCGAACCGAAGACCTCAACAGTGAAGATGGTGGTGCACTCGGGGTGCTGCGCAGCACGTGGTGAGTCGTCACAATTTCGGACTGTTAATGTGGTACATTGTCACTAATTGTAATACTGTTGATTGAATTCATGACTGAATTTTTACTATGGTTTGTAGTCTTAAATGAACTGATGGTAAACATTGTTTGTGCTTTAATTGTCGAAGCTAGTTAACATTTCTGTGACACAGTAGTAATTGTGTGAATAATTAAAGGTGTTGTGAAAGTTATAGTTGATTTCTCTTCTGTGTTTTTTGTAAGTTTGTGCTGTAGTAAATCAGTAACTTAATTCAACTCTTTTATTTCTAATTATAAAACCTCTATCCCAAAGAGAAATTCCCACAGGTATAAGTTTTAATAAACTATTTTATATTTACAGGGTGTTCGAAATGTCCTGCACGATAACGTTCGGGACGGTAGGGGTGGTTGTGGTGAGCAATTTGAGATGGGAAACCCGGGGTCAAAGCTCAACCGTTACGCCCCTATGAGCAATGTAAAATTATGAACATGTTTGGCAACGTCGCACTACTCCGGTATCTCCCGTTTCCCCAGCCCACTCATTACGGTACTGCTCCATACTCACCTTATGTCACCCCTCACCAGCGCTAAAGACCTCGCTGTTAAGCGCTGACCAAAATCTCTCGCGTAAAGTAGGGAAGGATTATTAAGTTATTATCATAGTCTGTTCGTGTTTTATTTCTATAAAGTATTGTATATTTTTACGAAACTTTAAAATACAATTGTATTCTATAGTAAGAATTGCATACCAGTAAAGTAAGATCATTGAAATAAATATTTTGGTTTATATGTGCTAAAATTCAAATTTGCTAATTGTGAAGAATAAATAAAGCAATGAGTAATGAGGGGTGGGAACCTAACGTACACTTGTGGTATACAGGAATGTCGGGAGGGGTTGTGTGACACACCTGTAAGCCACCCCGGGTAGCGAAAGTATTAAACATGCTATTGTGACCGTGATGGAGTTTCGTGTAGTGATCAACTTAGTATGGCTCGTATTATTAATGTTCATTAGGTTCAAATAATTCTGGGTACCGCAATCATCCGTTTGCTATCGATGCTGTGTTAGAAAGTTGTGATGTCAACCCATTGGCTGAACATGTTTGTGTGTGAATTCAGCGACTCTAAAAATTCACGAGTCGTTCCTAATATTCCTGCTTCCCGGCCTCCCTGTACCTGATGGTGTTCCGCGTAAATTACTAGACTGTTGGGATATTATTGGTGTCGAATTTTGCGTTGTTACATGCGACATATTTGCAAGGCGCGAGCTGTGCAGGAACAGGGAATTATCGTCCTGATTCTTAAAACATTCTCTTTTCAAGTCTTCCAGAAGAGTTCCGATTGATGCTCGTGTATGGATATTACCAAATCCTGACACGACTCTGCGCCGAACGTCTGATGTCGGCGTTACCAGACGTTCTCGGTCAGGAGCAATTTTGTGGTGTCCCTGGAAAGTCAGATTTTCATGGATTACAGCTCCGGCACTATGTGCACTTACTTCTCATAGATAATCGTAACAGTGCCGCATTTTCCAGTATTGGTATGGATAAATCGTTTGATCGTGTGGACCACGAATACTTGTTGAAAGTAATGAGCCCTAACCAGTTTCCTTGAACTGTTGTAGAATAAGTTCAGATAATCTCGGTCAGGGTCACAGCAGAAGTACGACAGAATTAATATCTCAGATCACCTACTGGTGCCGTTTTTACACTTAACACAAGAACCTCAGTGGTGAGACGAGTAGGATCTCTCCTGATAAAAGTTCACTGTTTGGGAGAGGCGCGACGACTCACCTGACAAAATCAGCTCGATTGTTAAAGGCGAGGAGACCAACTTCACACAAGCCCCCTAATGATGTGAGATGAGTGGGCTCATCTGACACAAGTACTCCGATGGCGAGAGACGAGGGAGCTCACCTGTCAAAAGCTCTCTCGGCAGTGAGAGGCACGGAGACTTACCTAACAAAATCACACTGAGGGTAATGAGAGAAGGAACTCACCTAACACCAGCATCCTGATGGCGAATGGTGAAGGGCCTCACCAAACACAAGCACCCCGATGGTAAGAGACGTAAGTATTCGCTTAATACAATTGTGACAGCCAATAGGGCTCACTTAACACAAGCACACCGTTGGGAGCACTTGGTTTTATTATAATATTTTAACTCATATAAAATATTAGTATAAAAATTTTTGTAAATATATAGAAATTTATTTACATGTTATGTATTAATGTACTCTAATTGAATGTAGTAAAATTTACTGAAATACAGGCTGTACAAAATAAATGTCCTAATTTCGTCAGGCTCTCAAAAGTGAACAAATTAAAATGCAAGAAAAATTTTGCTGCACATAAGTGGCACAGCACTAACAGTTTTAGGATTTCTATGCGTGTCCCTTTGAAGACACACATGTCTGGCTTTTTACCCATTTTCCGCCACATCCGCTGCAAGATGTCCAGCGTAATAGTGCGGATTGGTTAAATATCACAAACCGGTAACAAAGGTCTTGGCGATCTTCACCTTTCGTGGCGTTAACAGAGACCTAAACATAGCCATGAAAATATACAGGTTGTTTCTGAAATACTTTTACAAACTTCAGGGGTAGGTTGTGTACACTAAAACCAGAAATAAAGTTCATAGAAAAATATGTCCGAAAACCCTTAGATCTTGAATTATTAACGAAAGTTCAGTTCAGTGTGGTGCAAGGTAAGAAGTCTTGTAAACAGACATTGGATAACGTTCTTTATTGCAAGTGCCCTAATTTATATCCTCTTATCATTGGTGAAAGTGTCATAAACTCATTTATATCCTCAATAGCGATATGTTACCAAGGTTACTTGTTTACATTTGTGAATAATATTTTCGTGGTATTGGACTAGTGTTGTTTTACAGTTGTAACAATGGCAGGATATCCATTTCATGAGCAGGCTGATATGATTTTTATGTACGGCCACGCGAATATCACATTGGATGTGAGGCTGCACGGTTGTATAAGATGGCATTTCCTGACCGAAAGCAGCCTAGTCACCTAACATTTGCTGCTCATTTTCGTCGTGTTGTGAAGACAGAGTCGTTAGCATCTCAGAATGTCTATCGAGAAAGGCCAAGAGACGTTCTTAAGCATGATTATGAAGAACGTACTTTACAGGTTGTAGTAGAAGACCCAAGTAACAGCACACGACAAGCGGCCCAAGTATGTGGTACATATCATACCACTGCATGGAGAGTACTTCATGAACAGTTATTGTATCCTTATCACCTGCAACGCGTGAAGGTCTTTTGCTTACCGATTACCCACCAAGGCTTATATTTTGCGAGTGGTGTGTTGCAAAAGCTTCCATTCTTGTACCACAGGGCTCTTGGCCTCTCGAAAACACCAGTGGGCACAAACAAAGATTTACTATAAGAGTCATGTGTATATCTATTTAGCAAGAAGTGCTAAATAAATAAAATAAACTAATGGCAGAAAGCATTCGGGCTATACTTAGAGAGATAGAGAGCACATTATTGATTTAAATATGTAAAACAAAACTTCATACAAAAATATATTTAATGTTGTTTACAACACGTATTTCACACAAAATATACTTACCTCAATTTATGCACTGTCATTTATCGACAAACTCGATCATAATTTAAAAATTTTCACAATATATTATTTTTACCTTTTAAGATTTCATCACTTTCATTTAATTTATTACTTTTATTACCGGAAGGGCTAAAACATGACAGTTTCAAAGATATTATTAACAAGAGAATAATCTAACGGTGCTACCTTAATTTCCATGTTCCATGTCGTTGTGCCCTCGCATGTACTTTTTATGCCTGACGGGCTAAATTGTGGACATACTTAACTTTATGCAGCATAGTATCCTCCCCCGACGAGAGCCAAATCTCCCCGACCCGGGCTCTACGCCGGTATATATACTCTTAGTTTCCCTAGTCCCTCTCCCCACACGAAACACTTTAATCTTTGGGGAGGGGTAAATATTCGGTTTAGATATTTAACTGTCCAATTACTTCAAAGTATTTTAATTGGAGCATACGCGTTGCCTTTAAAACGTACACGTTTGAAAGCTCGTCGCCTTCCGCCGTGAAGGAGCTTCCAGGTGCAGAAATAGTAGGGAACCAATCACAACATGCGATCTGACGTCACTCCAACGTGGTCACAGTTGTTCGTCAAATTTCTTGAAGCCAGGTTGCAGCTGATTCCGGAACCCACTAACGGCTTCGCCTCGACGTTGACGGCGACCATCGCCTCGCTGCCCGCCAGAATAGACCGGGATGCACACCGGCCAATTACCAGGGCCATCAACGGATACAGTAACGTTCCCTAAACCAAATTAGAGATATTAAGACGATCTAGCAGGTTTCAAACTTCGGCCGACGTAAATGTTGCATTTTTGCTCGGACATGTTGAAATCGGGACCAGTTGCCTAACATGAAACGTAATCAAAGCGTCTAAGTCTGTTGTTTGACTCTTCTGTCTTGTTTACAGATTAGGCAACTTTTGAAAGAGATGGGCAGGATTGTTAGCGAATGTGCTCAAACTAATAAGAAGAAACATGTGGTTTATGCACGACGGTGCGCCAGAACATGTCAGCCACATTGTTCGAGATGCACTGATTGATATCTTCCAGGACAGATAGATAGGAAAGTGTGGACCGGTTCCGTGGCCTGCAGGTTCCCCCGACCTCAATCCTTTTGATTTGTTTCTGTGGGGCCACCTCAATCAAATGGTTTGTGCAGCAGACACTCCCAATGCAGATACACTTCATCAACGTTTTACGGACGCCTGTGAAACAGGACAACACCATGAAGGATTGTTTGAAAGGGTACGACAGTGCATGACCCGACGTGTGCATTTGGGTGCGGAAGCAAGCGGATGTAATTTAGATCATTTACTGTGGCTTTCTGAGTTTATGGCACTCTTACCAATATTAAGATAATAGAAATTAGGGTATCCGCAATCAATGACATTATTCAATGACTGTTAACAAAACTAATTACCTTGCAACACATTGAATTAAACTTTCATTAATAACGGAAAAACTAATGGTTGACGGACATGTGTTTAAATGAACCTTTTTCTTGTTTTGGTGTAAAAAACCTACCCCCGAAGTGTGTAAAAGTATTTCAGAAACAACCCGTATATCTACTTGTTTAAGGTTCCGGGAAAGAGGAGGCCAAGGAGTTTGCCCTTCTATTTTTATGTGCCGCCTTAGAAAAGTTGCATTCAGATATCACAACAAAATTAGTGTTCTGTGAAATGGACAAGTGTCCCATGGGAAAAAGTGGTTGGGCTGTATAAATTCACCCTGAGGGAAAACATATAGCTGTAGCGTATCCACACAAGAGGTAAATATGCCAGTTTTTTTACAAAGACAAATTGCCCGACGTCCGTGACGCGCGTGAGGCTACACAACATGTTATCATCATGTCCGTCTCCAGTTCATTCGGTTAATAAGCACGGCCTTTAAGTAATAGACTTCCGAACATTGTGTTTATTCTCAGCACCATAAACATGAAATTTGGCTTCTTCGGAAAATATAACCGTTGCCAGATAGTCATTGTCTCTGTCGATTCACTGCAGCACGGTACAGGTATACTGGTATCGTCATGGTTTGAACATACATACGAGATACTTCTCACTGCGTTTTGTGTCAGTGCAGGATGGGCAAACATGCACACCAAATAAGATTTGGCGATTTCCCATTAATCTTGGGCGTAGTGAAATATTGGAGACTCCAGTGGAAAGAAAAAAATTTCATTTTCCAAATAAAAGAAAATATAGTTTTCCCTGCAGGAACGTAGAAATTCTTCTTGGAAAAGTATTTACTGAGCAATCAATATACCACACAATTTGGAGCAGTGAATCTCCATAGATGTTGTGGTTGTGTTACATAATACTTCAGTGGAGATTTTCTACAAACTATATTTTGACTACCAACAATCAGCTTACCACTTACGAAAACTATTGAGAAATAACTGTGGCTTCCCCGACTATTACGTGAAGTAATTTAATTACAAAGAGAGGACTTATGGTGGATGGATGCGAATATTTGTTCAGCTACCAATATCCAATATACTGTATGATCAGTAATTTGTTATTTACTTTAAACTGATGGCTCAATTTTTTAAAGCTACTCGAAATCCTTGGAAAGATGACACATCGTTAATTGTAAAATGTAGAAAATTAAACAACAATGGTTTATTGGTTTATTATAACTATAAGGGTTCGTACACTTTTTGTCAGTAATCATAGTTCATTCCGGATGTCTCAGATTGTTTTTGTGCATTTTAAGCGAACGTTTTTGTAATGAACAGACAGGTAAGGTCTGTTGATTACTTGTCATCCTGTTCATCAAACTGAATACAAAACATACATTACCTATTTCATTTGCAACTTGATCGAGTTTATTAGAAGATCTGCTGATCAGAACTACATTCATTCCTCGTTCCGCCAATTCCATAGCGTAGGCTTTTCCAATCCCGTCAGTGGCTCCAGTCACAACTAAAAAAATAATTAATATTTGTTAACATTTGTAGACTTGCCCTTTTATAAAAAAAATAGAGAAAGAATTATATAACAAGCATTCACAATGTCAAGTAGGCTACACAACAAGTAATTTTTAAAACAACAAATATGTTATCTACACATCGAATCTAAACACAGCGATACTTTTAACTTACAATATTTTACTTTTTTTAAAGACATTAATAGCAATAATTAATAACGATGATCTCATTTATTAGTAAATTAAGTACAGAAATGTAATATTCGGGTACTTCATGCAGGTCATTTAAAAACTGTGCTAGGTTTTTACCCGTGGATTCACTCGTATTTTTCTTAAACGATAATTACAGAACAAAACTACTGATAATCATATTAGGATGACACTGTATACAGTGTTGCATGTCAAGGTTTAATTTGAATAAAGCATCAGAAACAATGTAACATATTCCACAGTACAATTTATTATAAATTCGTTTACTGTAGCAATTAATGCGTGAGAAAGTTAAATGTTTTACATGCAACATATGTTGTCCGCATGTTTTATGCAATCAAAAATTAGATTTATTGAATGAGTATTTAGAATTTAAATGTATCGTAAACTGGGTATATTTTGCACCAGCATGTGTAACCTTGCACCAGCAAAAAATAATTTTCTATGCTGGTAATTGAATGGCAAGTGATTGTATTGGATAGTATATAATTATAATTTTGTAAATACCCAGTTGTGATGCGTCTTTATTTCACCAAACGACTTAGAAACAAATATTTTTGGAGCTGCAAAGTTACCCACACTGGTACAAAGTATACCTACTTAACTGTATATTACGTTTATTACTTCCACATGAAAAAACTGCGATATGAATTTTAATTACGCGTATAACTTATAAGTAAGAAATGCTTAGGATAGTTGGTCATTGTATTAAGAAAGCGTAATTAAGTAAAAATAATAATTATTAAATAGTACAAAGGAAAACATTGAAATCCGATAACAGTTACAGAACTTTGTATTAATTTAAACATGAATGATAAAGAACTTATAATTATTTACAGACATGGTCAACACATGCACCTAAAAAGAAATTGGATGAAAATTCGTCTGAATTAATATTTACCGGGAAGAATTCATTTTTATGAAGTTCTTTAAACAATGCGTATCTAAAACATAAAAAAAAAAACTTTAACATGTGTTGGCTGAGGTGAAAATTGAATGTTTGATTTAGGGGTAGTGAAGGGAGTGCTGCAGACTGTTCCAAAGTTCGAGCAAATATGAAAAACTGTTGTTAATATTTAGGAAACTACTTGCCTGACAGAAACGAATTTTCCTAGTTACGAAATAGTTTTATCGAAAGCAATAATAACGTGAAGGTCTTGTATATTTAACACACCTCAGTTATGTTGAAAGGGGGTAACACTACTTCTCTTATTTCGTAAAAAAGCTATGTGAGAGTAAATGGTTTATATATATTATCCGATATAATCAAATTACGGGAAGTTTAGTAAAAATAAATGTTTCTTGCGAAAAGTCTAACATTTGTCAGTAGTAAGATTTAGCCGGTTCTGGCACATGGAGCCGGTGGGTGGATTTCAGCCGAGTGTGGATTTGTCCGCCATGTTGTGACGTCACGTCCCCGGCCGCCATGTTGGATGACCTTGACCTTTAACCTTGACCCTGACCTTGAGTGTCAAATTACCAAAATTTTCCAAAATTTCGAAAATTTCAAAAAAATTTCAAA
>PNEQ01079816.1:0-35600 GCA_003012365.1 Medauroidea extradentata | reverse complement strand
TTAATATTTTTGGTTGAAAGTTTCCATTCAACTTTTACCGGCACCCCCGCGACCGCCCGTTCGATCGTAAATTTTGGAGGCCCGTTACTTTATCTTGTAATAGTTCATATCAATAAATATGTTGATTCACCTTACCCTCTTTAATTTAAACTACGCTTGTTATAACCCTAGGTTGTTTATACGAAGGGCTTCGTGACACGTCTTCATGACACTTCAAAATTAGCCTAATTATATTAATGATGACGAGCCTCTTCTCAAAATGGCCTAAAACTGACGGACGTATTGTCCTCTATCTATTGAGTTCCCAAGCCTAACCTTAGGTTGACGGCAGAAATGAAAATGTTCCATTTTCTCCTGGGCCGATTCTGCCGCATGCTTCACCTAGCAAAATTCAGGGAACTCTTTCTGCTCTTTACAATAAAGCATATAATCTATGTTCTTCTCCAAATTGGAAGCCGTTGCCTTGGCAACCAATCAACAAAAGAGGTATAAAACCTGCAATCTGCTCAGAGAAACCTCTCTGGAACAGATAATTACTATATACCTAGTAAGTAAAACTATACTTATACTATGTACAATCATATGGTAGTAAAACATTTTAAACAGGTATTTCAAATTTACATTGTAATTATTTAGTAGATGTTAGAATAAATTAAGAAAATAATTAAATAAACAATTATGCAAAACTTTGATAATATTAACATATTCATAAAATATTTGCAGTAGTTTCAAAGAAGAAAAGTTATAAGAGTGTTTTCAGAAATTCCATAACAATCTTAAATAGCTTCTAGATAATTTAACGTACATTACAAATAACTAGGAGTGAGAGATTTTCTTAATCTAACACAAAACAATAATAACATTAAATTAATTAAGCTGAACAAAAATTACTATAGTAAGGTGGGAACTGTCAAAACACTAAAACTTCTGATGCTTCTATAATAGCAAAGTCTTTCTCAGTTCGTTGTATCATCAAACATAAATAAACTTTATAAGATACAGAGTCGTTTTTATTTATGCTGCGTTTGGCGAAGTGAAGTACAATTAATGGCTGCTACAAATTTTACGAAACTTTTTTTAGTATCATGTAGCTAATGTAAACGCTTGTTATGCTTCATTTTGCAGAAAGCAGCTCTGTTAATAACGGCTGTGTCTTTGATAAAGCCCGAAGATAACGTTGATATTTGTAATACTGTTATTGCTATAGAGTACGTAAAATTAGCCTTGGTTTATATTGTGTTTAAAGTGGGTTGCATACATGCGCCTGAAACACTGACAAGGCCTCTTTAACTTGTGGGCTGTGAGAAGAGGGTGAATGTAGCAGCACAACAACACACCGACTACATTTGTTTAACATGAAACCTAGAAAATGTTTGCATGACTTATGATTATTTGGAATGGTTAGAGGTAAAGTATATTACAATAATATAATATGGTAAAGTTTTCCAGCATGTATGTGGATACGTGAAATTGTTCTTTAAATTTGTTAAGAATAGGATTTTGTTTATTCTTGAACTGAGCTTTTAAAATCGTAACTATTAAATTTGTAATTACTTAGTAGGTACGTGCAAGATGACTTGATGTATACAGATCGAAGAGTGTATTTTCTAGTGTGTTTCGTTGTTTGTCTCGGGAATGCCACTTGAGAAAACAATGCTCATATTAATAAATAGTATAAATTGATTTTTTACGACACACAACCTGCCATTGTAACAGGTATATAACATGCGTCATTATTGAACTGTCATTATTAAAACTTATTTTTACTTTACAACCTAATGTTTAAAACAAATACAGTCTATCACATCATTCCTCAAAGGCGATGGGGCCGCGGTGGTCGAATGGTCAGACCATTCCCCTCCGTGTTCGATTCCTGGCGGGGTCGGTCTCCGGATTTTCGTATGTGGGAATCATGCCGGATGATGGCGTTAGTCGGTGAGTTTTCTAGGGTATCTCCCTTTTCCACACCCTTCAATCCGGCGCTGCTCCATACATCATGTCACCTCTACCACCGCTGGAGACCTCGATGTAAACCGCTAACCATAATATCTCACTAAAATTTTGAATTATTATATTAGGCTACATAATAAAGCGAACAAATAATATATTACATAGCAAGGCGAACAAAAAACAGACTGAAGTTAACAAATATAATATTAACTTTTGCTCGTGAAAGTATATCTCAGCAATGAGCGTTACCCGAGTGGGGTGACGCAACTGTAAAATGATGAGCTATAATTCACAAAAACACGGTTCGATTCCCAACTCCGGCAATCCTGATTTCGGTTTTCCATGGTTTCTCTAAAGCGCTTCAGGCGAATACTAGGATGTTTCCTTAACATTCATAGGCCATGGCTAATTTCCCTCTCAGTTCTTTTCCTTGTGTAAAGTTCTGTGTCGGTAATAACCTAGCCAACAAGAAATAAAGCCCATTAAAATAAAAATAATAAATCATCTATGAAGCTTACAAGCTACCCGATCAGAGTGACATTCATTTACCATAGGAGTAAATATCGTTTCATCCATTGCATTGTATTGGGACTGGAATTAAATTAGGATTAAGAGTTTTTTGCTGAACGGATGAGAAATCCTCCAGATTCATTTATAGTGAAATAAAAGGTTGCCACAAAAAATTAATTGCTAAAACTCCTATTAAATTTGCAAGGTAACAATTCATCGTCCGTTGATCCGCATACATTTTATTTTTATAAGTCTGTAATTAATTTGAACGGTTTCATGTTACAGAGTATTTTGTGAGCTAAAAGAATTATTTTTGTGTCTGTATATAAAAATATGCCTTGAAAGTTTTAGACCAAGGAATCTTTCTTACCAATGTTCTGCAATACAGAATCAAATATTTTTTTATTATTTTTAACTATTACAAGAGCATATAGAGAAATTTAACCTATTGATTTATGTTCCGCAATGTAAAAACTTTAAATAAATAGGCCTGTTTATAAAATTGCAGTGTGTTAGATGAAAAATTTTTAATTCTGAAATAATGTTGTGAGAAATACGACTTTATTCAATGAAAAACTACTCTTATCGTTGAAAGTAGCCTCGTAAATTGACTCAGCAAGTAATACTTTTTATGTAACCATTTCGCTTCCTAATCGTGAAAACTATTTTGTTATTTGCTTCAGATGAGCAGAAATGTAATGTTTCTGCAATACTTGAAAAATACAACGTACAATTAAATTCATGACTACTCATTCACGTAGTTTATATCATAGATGTTCTGCATCATTACTGTAAATATACTCCAGATGAACTGTTTGGATACTTTATTTTATTTTATTAACGTCGTTTACTCACTATGCACTTTTATGCCACTTGCTCTCGTAGATTAGTTATTACACTCCCGTAATGATTATGTCGGTAATGTGGGAATGGTCACCAAAATGCCAGTTACATAACAATGTAAACCAAAACACGATACCTCTAGTGGGAAGTTGAATATAATTTTATACTTTGTTTGGAATGATTGGAAATATCGACAGCAATTTGGGATTGTACTGTTTACATTATGTTATGTATGTCACAAGACAAGAAAAAATGTACAATACATACTGCAAATTGAACATATCAGGTTCATTTCAGAATAAAAATGACTACTGATTATGGATCAAACATTTAAAACATTAAACAAGCTGCTACCCATAGAACTAAAAAATTATAATTACTTATGCGAAAGAGAATAAAGTATTTTTCTGTAGTTTTGTATAATTTTAAATAACGTTAATAGCAGGACGTTGTATTTGTACAAAATTTAGCACAACTCATTTTACACATCACTGCTAAAAATAATGGAAGTTTAAAAATCTCTCATGCCTTTCCTCAAACGTTTATCTTCCTGGTATTATTCTTAGGATTCTGAAATCTGCGTTCTTAACAGATTGTCTCTACAGTAAGTCATTTGGTCTGTGTACTGGCCTTTTAAATTTATTTTATTCTAAAGTCCAAACTAACACTATATTTCTAGTGCTCCGTGTAAAGTATTTTCGAAATTACTTACTATAGTAGTAATATTGAGTAACACAGAACGTGATATTCACGAATACTACAGAGGATATAAGAATATCTGAAGTGAAGTTACTGAGAAAAAGTTTCATGTGTTAGTAGAAAGTGGCCTCTATTTTTAAATTCAATCTTCATATGGTGAAAATTATGTGAAAAAAGGGTAATCGATTTTATGGTCATGTTGTATACCTAATCATAATTTTCTTTTTCCGTTCACATCTTATAAATTTTTTAGAATTCTTAGCTTGCGTTAAAGAAAACTCGCCATGCAGCAAGTAAAGGTCTGGAACAAAGTTTCATTGTGAAATTTATTTATTTTCTAAAGCAAAGGTAATAATTTATTAATATACATGTAGTATTAAAATATATAGAAAAATTTATTACGCATAAAACTATTAAAATATTTTTATGACACCAATTTTTGGTTACCGTAACTACATACTGTAGTTGTTCTTATTAAAAATAAATTTACTTCTTTGTCATATTTAACGGTTTTGAGTGAATTAACGTTGGAAAAACACAACTTTAAAGCATGTTCAAATAAAACAACAGTCGGCTTTACCTTGATACCGGACCTTAGTTGCTGAGAGCGGAACTCGCAATGCTGCATGCTGGATATATTCAGTTGCGTAAAAGATGCGACCATCTGTGATAACCTGCTAGGAGTAAATGTAGAGACGAGCAGAGGACGTTCTCAATAGAACCGGTTTGCTGCAGGCGTTGAACACGGTGATGCAGACAGCAGAAACACGTTATTACGGAGAAGGCCACCTTGGAATACAGACACGCCCTCTCTCCTATAGCTGGTTGAACAGCTCTGAAACAAACAATAATCACCTGACTAATTAAAGGTAGTTCTACTGCAGGTCATGGAGCTCAGTGTTATTCGAATATTCTGCTGCTAATTGCTAGGTAAGGAGTAAAAATTTTATTGGAGCTTATAAAACGAATTTCGTTCATCCGCCATATTAAATTTTGCGCTTATGTTCTATCCACAAATGCCAGTATAAATGTGACCTATTACAGACAATACCAGTGTAGTGACCACTTTCCCTTACTAAAAACATATAGGCTAAATGAAATTAGTTTTTTTTGACCCGCAGAACAGTTAACATTACCACAAACACCTAAAACAACCAAACCATTTAAAACAAAGACTGGAAAACGAATGAAATTAGATCGCTGAAGGGCGAGAAAGGGACAGCGAGTAGTCAAATCAATAATTGACTAGATACGGCGATTTTAAAACTGCTCGAAACTGTCATTTTAATAAAACTCATAGTGATTCACTAATATATTACATGTTTTAAAACGGATTTCAAAGTTGCAACTCAGTGATTAAATTACGTTGAACACAATCAAAATGAACTACTTTCCGTGAAGGTTTGTTAAATTAATTATTATTCACTGGGTACATCATTAATCTTACCTCCAACTCGTCTACACGAGGTCTTTACGGATATATAAATACGTAAAGAAGCATGTGATTGCATACCGTTACGCAGGTAGACGATACTTATGTCTCAGCTGCCAGTCACATTTAAGGGGAATAAAAAGGCAAGACGTCGAGCAAACGACTGGAATATTCGATCGTCGATAAAATCTGAACTACTCATCATAATTCGATGAGACATTTTTGCTGAGTAGATATTTTGCAAGCAGACGTCTGATTATACAGCACTAGACGGTACAATGCTTTGCTTCCTAATAAAAAATGAAAAATCATTTTTTTTTTTTTTTTTTTAGAAAAATAATAACGGCTTCAAGCCACAAAATCCATAAAATGGTGGAAAAATTTAAATTTGTAGTTTTTAATGTGATAAAATCCAGGCCTCTATAGTAACCGAATTTAAAAAAATACTAATTAGTACAGACATTAAAGACATAAAGGGTGCTTTTGCTACAAAAGGTCAAGGAAAGTTCTAATATGGCAGATTTGTACAGTTTGGTGTCCTAATTAATATCCCGAGTTTGCGAACTCGAGCGACTGCCGCTTGCGCCGCCATTTTGAAAAAATTGTGCCGAAAACCAGTTTTTTTACGAATATCTTCTCACCAACACCACCTACGTCAAAAGATCTTAGGACAACATTTATAGAGCATTCCATTTCCTGCACATTTTGTAGAAAATATTTTTCAATCAGAAAAATAGTTCACGAGTTACAGTGGTGCCAATCTTAGTAAATGTCTGAAACTCGAGCAATCTATATAATTATCATCAATTTTCCAGTAAATACTGAGTATGTAGTACGTTTTTCCTCATACCTACATCACAAATCGAGGGTATTTACAGGAATGTCGCACTGTATTGATCAAGCTTAACTGGCCGGCTTTGCCTCGTCGTAAATTACAAATTGAAAATTCTAGCCGAGGTTGCCCCGTGTGTCCAGGACATAATGTTACAGCGATGAGCAGAGAATAAAACGTGAAATAGTACTACCATGATTTATATAAATAACTTTAGTGTATTTTAAACAATCTCGGTGGTTTACGTTTTCTTTCCGATTACTGTTAAATTACACCCTGGCTTTCGGTAATAATTTTCCAATACGGCGGCGTGAGCAGCGGTCGCTCGAAGTCACAGAATCGGGATATTAATATGGACACCAAACTGTATTAATCCACCAAGTAAGAACTTTCCTTGACCTTCTGTAAGTCAAAATTACCGAATGACTGGACTTAGTGTTTTGAATTGATTTTTATCCTGAAACCCCTCTCCCGCAGAGCTTTATGGATGTTAAAATTATTTTCAAATCAAAACGCAAGTATTTTTGAAATTTTTGGTATTGTGTCGCGGTACATTGTTCTGGTTGGTGCAGTCAAATGAGCCACGCTTCTACTC
The DNA here is from genome assembly GCA_003012365.1 of Medauroidea extradentata. Classification (NCBI taxonomy): domain Eukaryota; kingdom Metazoa; phylum Arthropoda; class Insecta; order Phasmatodea; family Phasmatidae; genus Medauroidea; species Medauroidea extradentata. The sequence goes on along the minus strand of PNEQ01079816.1, from coordinate 28,739 downwards.
TATTACAATCTGCCAATAACCACGAACCATAGTTGTGGATAAGGCATTGAAACAAGTGATTGCAAAATAATTTTCACCAAAAATCACTGGCTCTAGCTATAGTTTATTTGAAGCATTGTTTTTCTCTTCAACACGCCCAGTTAGAACTGTGCAGCTTGAACACACAGTGGGTGTGATTTGTCTCAAAACTGTTTCCACGAGTCGTGATTAAGATACAACATTTTATTAGTTATAGTCTTTAAAATGTTTGCGATTTTCCTTTGCGTCAATTCATCGCTTCACTTAAGAATGTTGGAGAATATAGTGTTTTTGAATAGGACCACCATTTGGGGAGATAGCTTTACGTGAATAGAAAAGGATTTTTTGGTCATATTTTCAAGAACCACCTTCATCGTTGTATACAAATTTCTTATTTGGATATTTTATAATACACACTTTGACTTTAGTGGGGTATATAGTTCAATGTTCACCATTTTGAAAGATAGGCTGACATTAATAAATGAAGAAATTTCGTACCAAACTTCGAGAACTGAAAAGGCCAACCATTACAAAGTGTTGTAATTTAACAGTTGTTCATACATGATTTGATTTTTATATGGTTTATTCTTGTATAATTGCCATTGTAGAAGACTACACCACTTGAATAAGTTAATATCTTCTGTCATATTTCGGATCTCCTAGTCAGATTATAACGAAATTGTATAGTTTAACAGGTTATATCTGTTAGGCATGTAAGTTTGTATATTTCGTAACTCAAGATACGCAATTTTAGTAGAGGCCAACACGTGAATAATATCAAGTTTCAATAAACATCAGTTTTCGAGAACAAGACAATTTATGAGCAAACTTCACATTTTTAGGTTTCCTTATACTCTTCGTTTTTAATAGGTCCACCGAACACAGCACGACATGAATATATAAAGATTCTATACATTATTTCGGAACTATTAGACTGTACCAGGGGGTGTAAACCGCATAGGGAACTACTGTGACCCATAACTAGTTCAGTGTACGCTCGTTTCAGCGCTGTGAGCGAATGAGAAATGAATGCATTCTTGGAAGTTTTCAACTTTTCATTTGTAAAATGGCGGGTTGTTTGTTTGTTATAGCGTGGGGTGGGAGAGGTTATTTTATTTTTTCATTTCAATGTTACGTAATTTGATATGAAGTCGACTGGACCAGGCAGCAACAATACGAAACATGTAGATTTTTCGTTAGTTTTGTTTTATATTCTGACTTTAAATTGCTGAAATGTGTTCCTAGCTGCGACGATAAAATTTCCGTTTGGCACCGTTTCCCCATGTACGAAGAAGAAGTTTACAATCTTTGGTTAAAAAGAATTGGTAATAATAATTTATTTGACTTCTATCCAGAGACGGTGTACAAATATAAAGTTATATGCGACCGACATTTGCAGCGATGTGTGCAAGATACCAGGTTCAAAGAAACGAAGGTAAAATTTGCATCTGGAAGTAAACAGATACCTACTGTTAAGGAACACATTCAAGGTTAGAAACTATAAAAGGAGAGACAGGTTTATGAATAAGCACTTTTTTTGTACCCTGAAGACAGCATTTGATATTTTATACCCTTTTATCTTGTTATACATGTCATATGTTTCGTATTTCAAAACTGGTACTACAAAAATGTTTTCAGCAACCATGTTCAGAAAGTCAGTTCATTGTTCCTCGGGAGGTTAAAACTGGTGGATATAGGATGAGATTTAAAAAAAATGGTGGATTGAATAAAAAATTGTTGTTGCAGAGGTCAATCATTGTCTGTGAATATGGTGTTAAGTCCTTATACCTAATATTAAATATACCCCGCAGCAAGTGAACTAATTATATTTCATCTTATTTCCTAAAAAGCGAGTAGAAATTTAGGCTCTAATTCAGTTATTTTATTCTTTTTCCAGTTTCTTCATATGGACTTATAACTTGGGACAAAAGTTGAATGTTCATGAATATTTGTCCTAGGACAGCTTCTAGTTTCGGACAGTGTTGTGACGTCATAGGATCACCTGTACTAGTCAGGGGATCCGTGTCCTAATAAACCGCTTCGGCTTGGACAATTGTAGAAAAGCATTTATTATTTATAATAATGTCGTGTAAAACACAAGTTTTGAAAAGTCTCCAAAAAATTTGAAACATTTTTGGCTTCTGCAGATTATTCTTGTGATTGTAATAATTATAAATTTATTGACATTGTGTAATCTGTACAATGTCTACTGGAAATAAATATGTCTTATTTTTGTTGTTCTGTACAGTCAGATTTAACTAAGAGCAATCTTCAGTATGTCTTTTTATATGTATTTGTCCTGTAAACATATTACCTAATTTTTTTTTAAAGAGTGTATAGCGATTACAAATACATTACAGGTAATTTATTGTAGACTCTATTGTTACCATAGTCCAGTTTTAAGCCTACAACGTAATATTTGAAATAAGCAATATGAATGCACACTTTATTTATACGAAATCAGATATGAAAAGTGTGGGATTCAAGTTTCATTGCTTAATTTTAAAAATATGATCGGGTAGTGTCTAAACAACTTCAAACAATTATACTTGCAAGTACAGCATTATAGTTTTTTGAAAGAAATTAATTTACCTAATGCTATGATTCTTCATTTCAGCTTTTTTTACAACAAGGAAATTTATTTTAGCCTAAATGTAAGCTGATGTCCCCAGTCAGCCATGCAAATCCATGGAAAACATTTTGAATGCATATAGATTTCATTTTTTTTAACCGATATTTTGTGAGTACAGCTAAACGTTAATCTAAATTAGATGAAAAACTGTTCAGCCTAAGTAGTAATCCTTGCAATAGCAGTAGAAGTGAATTATGGCACGAACTCTTTTCTCCCCCCGTCCTGTTCTGAAGTTATTAGATAATTAAAACAATTGTAACTTATGAGGACAATCTGTCAATTGTTAGTAAATATCCTAAGAGTTGATTAGGAAAACTTTTAGTTGAGTTGCTTCTACATACTAGATTAATACTGTACAGTAATGTCAGTATTTTGTGTAATCTGAAAAAGAGGAGTGAAACCAGGGTTTTGTAGTTTTAAGCCATCTCGTGCTCTAATGACTACAGGTGAACGCATTGAGGAGTGGGGATGGAACATTGTAACTAGTTGAAGTAGACCAATCTTGCCTTAAAATTAATAATGTACTGGACATTAAAATTAATATTTGAAGCGCTTTGGTATTTTATCCTGTCGTATTGCTTCTGAGTACAATGTCCATCTGTGAAGAGTTTTTACTTGTAATTGTCAACACAGTTGGCAGTTTGTAAATACATCAGATTTAATATGGTTGGTTTATGTATCTGAAATGTTTGTTGAATATTTCTATACGTATGGAGAACTGATTTCATAGCAACATAGGATTTTTTTTATAGCTTTAACTGCTTTTAGAAAAAAAAAACAATCACAGAGTTACTTTAGGTTTGGTGATCTATCATGATTTTGAAAAATTTAACACTAATGTCGTGTGATCTGTTGGAGTCAACAATTAAGAAAAGGTGAGTTGTAATTTGAGTGCCTCATTCAATGGGCTAACTTAACTCCCTCATTCCCTCTCCTCTCTTTCTTTTCCACTCTCTTTTTGCATGCATGTGTGTCTGTCTGATGTATATATCATACATATATGGATTTCCTTTGATTTTTTACTGATAAAGTTTTTTTAATGGCATGCTAACATTGAAACGGATTTATTATGCTAGTATTCAGCTGTTGAAAATGAATCCTAAAAAACAATTACTATAGGTCTCTCTTGCATATTAGTACTTATTCCACTCTTGACCCGAGCACTTACGTTAGTTACATGTACGGCCGTTTGGCGCTGCTATGCTAGTCATAGAGGAAATAAAAAGGGGGTCAATGATGGTCACACCTCTACCACAATCAGTTTGCATTCTATCTCACATATATATCTCTTTTCTATGGATTGTACGTACACAAATTTAGTTTATTTTCAGTTTATTGTTACAATTTGGGTTAATTTGTAGAAACATTGAAGAAAGCAGGAACATTATTTACGTTGGCAGCTTTTTATTACACTTGAGATTTAAATAATTAAAACGGAGGCTGGCGAAACGACAGTAAATGAGACAATGCCAAGCGAGAACTTATTTATGCTTTGAGGTTTTTGTGGCTGTTGTCATTCCAATGGCGTTATCGTATTGCAAAACATTATGCTGTAGGCCGAAACAAAAGGTGTACAAGAACATTTAATATAATTTCTCTAACTTTAATTAATGGACATTGGCGGAAACAAAACCTGAGCATATTCGGTTCGTATGAAAATATATTTCAGTGTACTTAATATTTGCTTCACGAATGTCAAACTTAAAAGTCAAACAGCTAGTCTTTCTTCAAAGTTGTACTTATTCGATAAAATATATTTCTTTGTTAATATTTGTTTTCAAATACGTTGACTTTATAGTGAGTATCCAACGTAAAGTCGTTAACAGTGCTGGTTTCCTATATTTCCGTGAATATACCGAAGAATATTCTGATTATTTCCCCATTAGAATGCAACAGACACAATATTCACGAATAGTTACACATTGCTGGAAAAATTAAATACGAACTCTCCTTTATCTTTCCAGTGAGTTATTACAAAACGAGTCTGACTTGACTACAGTACTAAAGAATTTATCAAAAGTAACCTGATGAAGTTACGTATATTTTCTTGTTCACAATGGCAAACATAAACTCCTGCAAACAATTATGTGATTAACATCATGCGAATTAAAGACATTTATAGCTGCCTTTTGTAACTACTTGACGCAACCGGTTATCGCTCTGCAAGGTCGCTGTTCATAAACTACTACCACATTTGATAATGTACTGATGCAAAACTCTGCCAAAATTTTGTGAATTTTCGGCAATGCCTGGCTTATTACAATAAATGTACGTATAAAACAGTTTATAAACAGGGAGAGTCAGGACTGAGTGCATGATTAAGCATTCAGATATATTTTGAAAGTTAAGTCGACTGATTTGTAAAGTGAATATCGTAAGAGTAATGCTATGCTGAAAGTTTATACTAAAGTTTAGTGTTTTTAAATTTACTCTGCAATCCCATTAGACAGCAAGTCCTCGTCAAAAGAAATTAAAGATCAAGACACTTCAATTTTATATACCAAGAAACAGAGTTTTATGTAGATTTTTAGATTAGAATTCCTCCCCCCTTCCAAATTTTCACTTTAAAAATTGAAAAACATATATAAAAATATTTAAAAGCTATCACGACGCAAAATACAATCTGTACTGACACATCCTGTTTATATACTGTTTTATATGTACATCTATTGCAATCAGCCGGGCACAGCTGAAACCCCACAAAATGTTCGCAGAGTTTTACGCAAGTACATCTCCAGGTGTGTACTTAAGTCGCGGTAGTGCACGAACAACGACCTTGCTAAGCGATAACTGGTTGACGTCATGTAGTTACAAAAAGCTGATATAAATGTCCCTGACAGCATAACACAACGTTGGCGACTTCTCTTTGCAGTGGCCATCTCGTCCCGGAAGAAGAAGTGCGATAGAGGTAAGCTCTATTTTGACAACTCTTCGAGATCCGCATACAAGTACGCATGTAGCCTTATCTAGCATTCCCGGGAAACAACCAATCTCGATACGGCCTCTATAATTCTGTTTTCCGTTTAATAACTTCATGACCAACGAAAGCTGTTACTGTTACTCATGTAGGCAATGGCTACATCACGTTATCGTCTTGATCGTCTGAACCATTCGTTCTGACTTGGACAGGCCTCACTCTCGAGGAGAAAGAAAAAACATATCATTTCTCGTGTCAAACCCTCTGTGGTGAAATATAAAATCTCCAGCAGTCACAGTGTTGGGTTATATAAACATTCAACTTATTGACGGTAAAGTAAGTTTAACATTTTTCTGATAAGAATGTTTTAAAGCTTAATATCACGTAATTGGGTGGATTTACTAACCTATGTTTACTGTGCCCTTCCTTGCTTACAGCGTCCATGGAGTTTGGTAATAGTAATGTGAACCCCTCGCAGACAATGATTACGGCTAAAAATCATTACAGTAAGTTGAGCCACTCTCAATAAATAGAGCAGACTGAACACTGAGTTTCTTTGAGTACTGTACCGGTCATAATAACTTCCTATAAGTATTTTACCGTAAACAAAGGCATTAATTACTGGTCACGAAGTTAGCTTAAGTAGGGCAACACTTCAACTGGAGGCGTTAATACTGTTCCCTGGTTAATGTTTACATGAATCGATAAGTCACAAGGGCGACAATTTGAGTGAGATTTTGGTCAGCACTTCACATCAAGCTCTTTAGCCCTGGCTGGCGAGGGGTGACATGATGTGACTATCGAGCAGCGCCAAAATGAAGGGGCAGGGGAAACTCAACGACCAGCGACATCGTCCGGCACGATTTCCACATGCGAAAATCCGGAAACCGACCGCTCCGGGAATCGAAGACAGATCGCTTTGGTGGGAGGCGAGTTCTGTAGTCACTGCGACAACTGCAGTAATTGAACATCCCACACTTTATCCTGCTGCGGTGTTTGTAGAAGAAACATGCCAAACGTCTGGAGGGGAAGGGGGCGGAGTGTCAACCTAAGGAATTATAATACACCCTAGTGAAACTGTGAGCAGAATGTTTAAGAAAATGTGTTTAATAAATGAACGCTGAAGACAGCATTTGAAATATAAATTTTTGAAAAGTTAGTAACGGGTAACAACAAAAATATTTTCCTGGATAATGATGTTTGCTATTTAATGTACGTGATTAAGGCGCCAGAGATTGTTTTTGGCTAATACATAACTCGAAATTTTATTTTTCTCTGCAACTTTGCAAATATTTGTGTCTCGAATTGCCGTATTTTAAAAATTGGCTTAGAGAAACCAACAATCTGAAATTGATGCAATAGGGATGAATAACGTACCATATTCTCTAAAAATATCTGTGAAATGGTCCCGAAATGAATGTTATATTGAAGTAAATAATATTAGGTATAACATTTGCTCATGAAGTTAGGGTTAGTACGATAGTCAACAAGAATGTATGAACTATGTAGGTTTACTTTAACTTCCAAGACACCACGATTGTCGCAGTGAATAGAGTAATTGCCTCCCACCAAAAGGCGATCCGGGTTCGAGTTCTTACGTGGTTGACATAGATTCTCACACGTGCGATTCGTGTCGGCACGATTCCATTGGTAGGTGTTGTTTTCTCAGGAATATCCCGTTTCACCTAGACCTTCATTCCGGCTCTGCTACAAACGTATAGGTTTCAACCCTCACCATCGCTAAATACCTTCACTGTAACTCCCTTAAAGTACAGGATTATTTTATGAATGAGAAAACATACCTTACTTAACCACGTTACTTTTTATGAAATCCCGAGGACTGTAACTGTCGAGTAGACTCGTTCCGTAAGCTTCATGTCACACAGAAGGAAAGTTTGAGAAAGTTTTAGGATTGATAGCGATCGCCCGGATGTGTTGCGTGGCGGGAAGATGAGGAAAATTATTAACTGAGATGATGGCATATCGCGAAAATATTTAGTGCCATCATACCTTTGAAAACGCTGTAGTTAATTATAATACGTATGTTTGGGTGATGTTCGTCTGACACAGGTTTTGTTTTCCGAAAATGATGATTCACGAAATTTAGAGTAATTTAAAAAAAAATGCTTGGATACACCTAAATGTAATTGGACTTGACAAAGCCTCTTTAAAGTCAACGCTTTGATGCATTTATTTACTTAACATATGCCACCGCATATTACAACGTCCTTTTGAAAATTAAAAAAAAACTCTTTGTTTTACAACATTGTAACACGAAGTTTCTAACACGTACTCATTAATCCATTTTCCCCCAATGTCGGTGCTAATTAAATCAAAATATTGTTATCATAAATATCAATATAAAAGGTAGCCAAGTTGCTCCCAAAATACGTAACCTATTTATTAGTTTTTCATATCGAGCTATCTTCGTACGTTTTTAATAAAATGAACGTTTACGTAATACCTACTAACTTATTAGTTACATTTAGGGCGTTCACGTGGCAAAAACCCAGAATTTTGTATTTGTACGACGTAGTGTTTCACAGACGTTACTTCTGACTACATTTTCCACTTGTGAAAGTTTTTAGCTCTCATAGTCTTCCAATATGGGCTGGTCAAAGTCAAAATTTGTAAGTTACAGGAACATGCTAATAACAAAAACCAATTAACTCACGCAAATGAAATAATTTACACTGAAATTAGATAGTATGGTTGTGATACTTATTTTGTATAAATTGATGTCATGTTTTGCTTTCTCTATGAGACTCAACCACGGCTAGCCTGCTCAAAAACTATTTAACATTTACCAATGCATACAGAGAAAGATATTACATTTAAGTTTAACATCCAATACCTAAATCAATCACAGAATATCAGGGAAAATTTAATAGTGGAGTCGTTTACAGAAAAGGAAAGAATATTGCTCAAAACATTTACGTGAGACAATGCTAATAAAAAAAAATTATATTGTAATACGAGGAAAAAAATGAAATGTAATAGTTTGTGGCTGTCGACAAAATTGAAGGATATTAACGCTCAAAACGAAACCATAAATTGTCCTGGATTTAAGAATCAAAATAGAGGAATTACCAACTAACTACCTCCGACAAATGTACCGAGAACCATGCGAGAGAGTCGTGCCTTAGTACAGATATAGAATAAATTGTCTGTCCAAAACTATATTCTTTCTATCTTGTACTGATGTGCAGGCTGACTCTGTCGCTATAGAAAGAAGTCACAGTACCGTGAACAATCTTCTACTGCAGCACTTAAGGTCCTCGTCGTCCGCTCGTCCCTGTTTTCCATCACAAGAATAGACCTCTGGATCTCGAACTATCCAGGTCGTGGGTATAAAATCGGGCCTTTGTAGGCTCGCGATGTAGCATGCTAGTCTTTCCCGTGTCCATTCCAGAACTTTCTTTCTTCAAACATTCCTACCACATATTGCTCCAAAGCACTCACAACAAAATCTCCTATAGCTAACCGTCTGCACTTACAATCGATACTAGGTGGTTTCCAAATAAATATTATAAAGAGATAATGTTAACAGCCATATTAGGTTTAAAGACAATTACTTACGTTATTTAGTAACCAAATATTAACATAATATAAGAACTATAGTGAGGTATTCAAAGTTAAAGTCAAAATTACGTCTGTAATATAGGCAAGTACATTAGATATATTACATGGTTCATGTGCTAAAAGATTAGAAATCACACAATGCAATTCCTTTGTATTTTTCAAAAAATTCTAAAAATAATGCTAAATGTCTTCAAAGATGGCCATTATTAAACAATTTATAGGGACTTGGTTGTGTGGTTTTAAATATTTTAGCGTGTGTCCCATACTATCTAATTTCAATGTAAATTATGTCATTCGAGTAAGTCAGTTGGTTTTTGCTATTAGAATGTTTCCGTAACTTGCAAATTTTTACTTTGACATGCTACTATGGGAAGACTACGAGAGCTAAAATAGTTTCACAAGTGGAAATTGTAATCACAAGTAACGCCCATAAAACTAACACTATGTCATACAAATATAAAATTATGTACTTTTGTCACGCGAACGCCCTTAACAGATAAACTCGAAGAATTTGTTCCCACAAAGTGTCGCACTCGAGGCATCCATAATTGGAATGCGTATTGTATTTATCCAAAAATTAAGTTTTAACTAATTATATTACTAAACATGCCAAAACTTCTAATATATAATTTTAAATTTTGAAGTTCAGGTAACGGTTTTAACGAACCCGGCATAGTATACAGTCTGGTTCGTTACTTCAAAGGAACAGCCACTCTACTTTTACCTAACCTGGTTCGTGTAGCGTGCAAAATAACAGTACAGCTGTGAGCTAATACTAGCTCAGTTTGCAACAGCGCACTACACACTGTTCTCTCTCTCTCTCTCTCTCTCTCTCTCTCTATATATATATATATATATATATATATATATATATATATATATATATATATATATAGTATATATGTGTGTGTGTTTATACAAAGTATACAAAGGCGAAATAGCACTCACTCACTCACTCACTCACTGACACATTCATCAACGCCCAACCCAATTCGCTGAACCTAGAACAGTGAAATTTTGAATGTAGCTTCCCCTACCCCTTAGGCATCCACTAACAAGGGATTTTTCATTATTTGAAATTTAAGTGGGTGAAGAGGGGTGAACCGTGTTTTCAAAGAATCGGTAATATCTCATTAACCGCGAAAGCTATCATTATTTTCATAACTTAAAATTATTTCCCAAACAAATGCATATTAGTAAAATGTTTCGATTGTGCAAAACTCTAAAATTAAGGGGGTGAAAAAACGTAAAGTGGGTTTTTCATTAATCCTTGTTTTCTCTGAAACATGTTACGATATTTGGGTGATTTTTTCTTTAATATTATGTTTACGTAGCAATTTAAAAATTATTTTCAGAATTTTTCGATATTCCAACTCTTAAGTCTTTGAAAAAAAAATATGTTTCCAATTAATCCTTCCTACCTCATAAACCAGTTGATACAGTGCAATGGTTTTTGCTTTAAAATACAACTTACTAAAATATCTAAAAAAGTGATTTCAGGGTATTTCGAGTTACGTCCTTGAAAGCTGTTAAAAAAATTAAACGTGTTTCCAATTAATTATCTGTACCTCTATACCCGTTGAGACATCAAGATGATTTTTTTTGATAAGAAAGAAGCTTACTAAAATATCTAAAACTTAACTCAGAATGTTTTAGAACTCGAAAAGTATGGATGTGAAAATCAGTAAAATGTTACATTCTCCCGAAAAGTGAGAAAAGCCATGACAAAATAATTCAAATATTATTTTTTTTACACATCCTACTCATAAATTAACCTCGTTAGTCTATGACATTTACACACGAAAGAAGAATCACGGCTTGCCTTGATGCATTCGTTCGGGTAGGCCTACTATATGAGTGTGTGGTGTGGTGGGTTTCGGGTACATATATGGTACACACACATTTTTGGTTCACACACACACCTATGTATATATGTGTACATGCTATACACACATGTATATATATATATCAGATAAAAATTTTCGCCGAAAATCTACTCTTAGCAATGGTAAGTACATAGTATACTTATACACAGTGTAACCTTGCGCTGTTACATTTGTGTAATTTATCCGCTTAAATCGTGAATGCCAAAGAATACAGTTTTTGAAAGATGCTTTACGCAGATGAATCAAGCTAAATATTCGTTCTGAGGACATTTGATGCAACTGCCGTCGTTCACAAAGTTCATAACTCTACGTTCTAGTTAATAATCAGGCTTAGAGTAAGCTAGCATTTTCAGATTAACAATACAATCTATAGCAATGCGGATTTGATAGCGATTTGAGATGTTCTTGCATTATAATCATTCAAAATCATAAATTATTTTCGGTACCATGAAACTCATTTCACTGCTTCTAAACAATAATTTCTAGTGCCGTACTTCTGGTCCTGATATAAACGTATGATTAACATTTACTACGTTAGTAATGTAGCTAATTGGGTGCTTTTTAAAACATGTTTCCTATTAAGAATGTATAATCCTAAAAATAATTGCCAAAGGACTTATTTGATAAGCTAAAATAGGTTTTTATGTACAAGTATGTATTTACGAGGAACAATATTTGAGGTCTTATTAAGAACAAATTTTGTCGAATGTGTTACGAATGTGAAAAGCTAATCGAATATTTTTTTTAAGTTTGTAAAGTGCACTCCAACAACGATGAAATGTTACGCGAGTGATTCTGGTTAAAATTACTACTCCGAGCGCACAGATGTTATGCTGTATGTTAATACGTCTAACTACAGGCCATTTGGCGGTGTTGAGAACTTGAGCCGATACACTTTTATTAACAAACTGCTCAACTTACGTGAATGATGTCTATTTATAAATATAATCTAAAGATCATTGCCCTGTATATACGCAGTTCAGGTAGCACAGTAATTAAAATAATTATTCTGCCAATAATTGTGAAATTATATACATTTATAATACTTTTCAAGAACAAAGGTCTGGGTGCAGAATGCTTTAAACGATGTAGACGAGCATAATACACACTTTTCTATATTATAAGGATATAAATGAATGGGTCAGCAGTAAAGTTATCATATTGTGATGTATAACCTAGAAGACTTCACGCCAATTCAGTGACTCGCACGTAGAGGCTAGGGTGAGGCTTAATTCGTGTGCTGGGCCAACCTTAGCGTTTCGAAGGGCGTCACCAGGATTTTGTCATCGAGGGTAGGGTTGGGAGTGTAACATTTCGCTACCGGAATCAGTAGTTTAGTATTTTTGGGTATAAGTAATTAGTCTTTTTTCAGATTTGGATGTTTTTCAGGTGAGAAACAAGGATATTAATTTTCCCTAATATTCATTATTATGTTTATTGATGTAACTTAATCCAGTAGGGATAGTTAACAAACGTCCCTGGAAGGTTAGGTTAAGGTAAGTTTTCGTAGCCTGGATGGTCAGGCCTCCATCCAATTTTTCTTTTTGTGTTTTTTTAGAATTTTAAACAATTCCAGTATTTGTAAAAAAATTTACAGTAGTTACATATATATTTTATATTTTTTGTAATTTTTACGGCGGGTGTTTGTTTGCTCTTCAACCCAGACTACAGTTTTTGTGACGGTTGTGAATACTTGTATGACGCTGACATGTATTAGAAACTGTGGCGTCATTTTAAGCACACAGCCAGTTTATTTTAATTGATTTTAAAGATCTTATTATGCGCAAGATAGACAACCTACAATTACAAGTCACCGCAATTTTTTTTATTCAAGGAAGAGAGCCCAACGTCTTGCAGAAGCAAGTTTTATAATAATGCCCAAAAATTAAGGAAAGCATACATATATTTGGTAATTTATTTTTTATTTTTCTTAACATACATAATTTTCCTGCTTGGAAGGTTATTAATTTAGTGAAAGCTTTATTAACGATTATTTCACTTAAAGAAGCCGACCCAGTGTTCCAGAATAATTTATTAGTTATCTGATCAACCGTTCCGACCTCAATTTATATAAGGAGAAAAAAGCAACAAACTATTATTTTATTAAATTCAAAGATTACAATTATTTCAAATTAGAGTTAATGAGAGGAACTTATACCCTGCAAGAATAGAAAATGTTCAAAATATTTAACTGTTGAATTGAACGTTTCCAAATTTCAAATCTCGGGTGTTACACTAAGCATACCAGACTGCGAAATTTTAGTTAACATATATATTATTTCACTCGCAGTATTCAAAAGGACATCCTGCACATTTTAATTATGTAATTAAATTATTTGTTAGGATGTGAAGAGTGATAACAGATGAATAAATAATATACGGTATGTGAGTCTTTTATTTGATATTCTAAAAGCTACGAAAGATATTGTAAATAATTGTTGTTTTATCGGTACTACAATTTCTTACACTAAAATATTATGTTTCTAATTATTATTACTGGACATTCAAGTAGAAGAAAAATGTCGATCCCGGGCACAGCGGCTGGCAGTTGTGGGTGTGTGGGTGACCTTGACCTTTGACCCCGTGACCTAATCTTGTTTCCGTTCGCAATCATTTTACTGGCAGCCATCTTGTTTCCAGTAGCCATCTTGTTTCCGGTCGCCATCTTGTTTCAGGACGCCATCTTGTTTCTGGTAGCCCTTTGGATGACTTCACATTCAAAAATTCCAAATTTTTTTTAAAATGTTATCATCTAGTTTCCTATCGCCATCTTGGACGTTTCTTCCGAGTCTTCCGAAAAATTTTTGATTTCGCATTCCATCCCAACCCTTCATGCATTGAAAGAAAGAAATTCAATAAAAATTAAATCATTTTAAATAAAATTATTTATAAAAACATTATTTAGTTAAAAAATACATTGGGTGTGCTCGGCCAATCTCGGCAACATTCGGCTCGACCTTCTATATATTGCTAATGCCGCCATCTTGTTGCTGTTCCCGAGTTGTCTGCTAGGAGCACTGCTGTCGTCGACATATTCGAGTAATCGATAATTAAATTTTAGTGTTATTCTACACGTAAGGTTAACATGCTATGCAGTATAAGTGTATACATAGACCCTAATATTTTTAATAACTAAACATGTAAAATAAATCATTATTTATTATTTAATTTCTTGTGCAAAATTCAAACAATTACTTTTTCATATAATTTTTTAATAATACACGATTCAATCAATCAATTATAACATGATCCTACATTCTCGAATCTATGCCCGATCGATTTCCGATCAATGAAGTAATTAATTATGATACTTACTTGCACAACTCCCAGACATGACGGACAGCACCCGACCACTTCAGCATCCAGCAAGGAACTGACTATAGTTTTGTAAACTGTGCTGTTTTCAACAGTACATCACCCTCTTCCCAACTTTCCCCCCTCTATCATTGACACAACTGCCAGAACCTGTCCCAGCTTCTCTTCCTGCATCACATGACCTTGAACTACCTTTGCACTCCCCCCTCTTTTCCCTCTCCCTCATCAAAACGGTTGTGCCTGTTTGAACCTGTCCCAGCTCACTTCCCCCTTCTTTCCCCTCTTCTAACCATTACTGCCGCACCTGTCAGAACCTGTCCCAGCTTCTCTTCCTGCATCACATAACCTTGAACTGTCATTGCAATTCCTCCTCCTTTCCCCTTTCCTTCACCATTACTGCTGCACCTGTTTGAACCTGTCACAGCTCACTTCCCCCCTCATTTCCCACCTTCGCAACCATTACTGCTGCACCTGTCAGACCTTGTCACAGCTTCTCTTCCTGCATAACATGACCTTAAACTGTCATTGCACCTCATCCTCCTCTCCCCTCTCCCTCATTGTCTGGCAATTCACAACCTGTCCCAGCTTCTCTTTCTGCATATGCTGGAGCATATACTCGACCACAGCCTTCAAACTTTTGCTGCCCATCATTGTTTCCTATACATATTCTTTAATTCTCCTTTAGTAACACACATTATTTTACACATTTTTTCAACAGCATAGTGTATGCATTAATAATAATGAGACTAAAAGGTACTAAACATAAAAACCAATTAAATTCAAGTACATTTATTCGTATTTTATTTACATCATAAATAAATCCAAACAATATTTTTTTCCCGTTCAGACGTGTAGTCTTCCAGTCGAAACATCCATCCTTCTTGGTTGGCGAAATCAATCCTGACACATGTTTCTGCTTGCACATCTGTGGGGTGTCTGGTAACACCCGGGCCTCACTGCTGTGTCAAGTAAGGGAAGTGCACAGCCATATATTTTGCAAGTCTCAGTCTAGCATTAACATTTACAAAACTTATTTTTTAATATTGAAATGGCACAGTAGTGAAAGAAGTTAGTTTGAAATATTACCTCAATCCATTTATTTGGAAAACTATTACATTATTTCACAATGTCTTTCTCATTAATCCAAGAGTCATCCTGTTTTGTGTGTTCAAGCCACCGAACATACACTTGTCCTTTACGATGTTACAGTACTTTTTCGACCAAATACATATTGGGAAACTTCGTAGGCTAGATCTCTTCGGAGTAGAAACCCCCTGTAATTAGCTCACCATGAGGATCTTCTAGGCAATACATTCGTGGATACGAATGTAGTATGCGCACAACCTTGTACAGTTCAGCCGACCAGTTGTGACGATATGCCTTGTGAAACACTCCTCATTGCTTAGATATTCTTACAAGGTCACCAATTTCAGCTTTAGGCTTGCGAGGATATCTTCTCTTCTATTCGTAATACACAGTATGAAGCAAGGAGTTGTCCTTAACATATTTTGGCTTCATAAGCATAGTCGAGTGAAAAGTGTCATTATACTCAAGAACAAGTCTTTGTAGTGGCTCTACCCACTTGTAATTTCCATTTGCAGTAAAATGTGTCCACAGTTTAGATTTCAAAGTTCTGTGAAACCATTCGACAATGCTGGCCTTGAGTCCAGAAAATGTTGAGTAATGGTGAACACCATAATTTTTCATTAGGGCATGGAAGGTAGAATTAAAAAATTCTTTTCCATCATCTGTGTGAATATTCCTTGGTACACGTTCCAGGCGAAGCATACTTGACCTAGCCTTTTAAACATCGGATGCATTTTTTGGCTTGAGTGGTACAGCCCACGCATACTTGGAGTACATATCGGTTACAGTCAAAATATACCGATACCCTTTATTCACATGTGCAAAGTCTTGAATTTTTATTATAATGGACTGAAAAGTGTCATCTAGGCCCCTCATGACATACATTCGTCTAGGATAGTTCTTTCTAGCCGACCTATGAAGCTCTCTTCAAACTGCATATTATGTCATCGCACAATAAATCCTTCTTCTCTTAAATCTTCAATGATGGAAGTTATTTCGTTGGTATGCGATCGGTTCCCAGCTTCCTGCGAAGCTAGTAGAAGTCATAACCGATCAACAACCTAATTTTGATCATCCCAAAATACATAGTCAATCTTGTGTTTAATGTCTAGCATTTGATTCAATCCAGACAGTGTTGCTTCACTCAATCGTGGAAATAACTCTGTGATAATGCTATATTTCACATGTTTCATTATTGGCATAGTGAGAATTACTGTGCTTCAGCAAAAGTCCATATTTGCATAAATCCGATTTTGTGAAGTGCCCAGGTAACTTGCGAAACAAAAGGTCACACAGTCCTTGAGTTATTTTAAATCTTTGCTACCCGATCTTAAGCTTGTCTCCAGGCAAAAAGTAAACTTTCTTATTTCCAAGGAAGCATGTGACTACTTTTTAATTGTTTCTAGTAACATCAGATTTTGATGCCAGGTTGGAACTGAACCCTGTCAGTTTAGTTGTAATAATGTCTTGCAATATCTTCAACTCTTCCTGCCTCTGAGCATTTGAAACATTTATGATATCAATAATACGTGCTGCAGCACCTTCTATGTGTTTGTCTATAGCTATCAGGTCTTCCAGCACTTGACTTTTTTAATTTCAATATTTTGTCCTACAAGCAACAAGTCTCTGCGAAGTCTGGTTACGTGCTTTCTATCTTCTGTGACTCCAGAGTGAATATTGTTTCCAAACTTGAAAATGCCCTCACAACTCATGTTCGAGATCTCAATATAAACTGATCGAAACCACGTCTGTACCATCCTTTATGTATAGGTGAATCTTTAACTATTACTAATTACTTGTCTTTCCAGCTTAAAGAGCACATGTCCTTGGATTTGGAAAAAAGTCATGTCTGTGTTAACATGATCGTCATACACAAGACACAAATTTAGGTCGTCCGTACGAAACAACACCCACAAATTTACATTGTTGCGTAACAAAGTTAACATTAGCTACATCACATAATCGATGCTGTTCTAGGAGTTGGAAATGAACCTCAAACCAATGCTATAACTGTGAGTGACATTGAGTGGCTCGTGCCCCATGTGACTCCAAACACACATGAACATGTCAAGCTACTGGATCATGTCAAAAAAGAAAAACCTATTGACATATCATTCAGAAGTTATTTAGGCTATTTTTATGTAATTATTTTGACAGTAAATGATACGTACTCCAAGTATGCATGGGCTGTACCACTCAAGTCAAAAAATGCATCCGATGTTGAAAAGGGTATATCAAGTGTGCTTCGCCTGGGACGTGTACTAAGGAATATTCACACAGATGACGGAAAATAGTTTTTTAATACTACCTTCCATGCCCTAATTAAAAATTATGGTGTTCACCATTATTCCACATTTTCTGGACTCAAGGTCAGCATTGTCGAATGGTTTCACAGAACTTATGGAAATTACAAGTGGGTAGAGCTACTACAAAGACTTGTTCGTGAGTATAATGATACTGTTCACTCGACTATGCTTATGAAGCCAAAATATGTTAAGGAAAACTCCTTGCTTCATACTGTGTATTACGAATAGAAGAGAAGATATCCTCGCAAGCCTAAAGCTGAAATGGGTGACCTTGTAAGAATCTCTAAGCAACGAGGAGTGTTTCACAAGGCATATTGTCACAACTGGTCGGGTGAACTGTACAAGGTTGCGCGCATACTACATTCGTATCCACGAATGTATTGCCTAGAAGATCCTCATGGTGAGCTAATTACAGGGGGTTTCTACTCCGAAGATATCTAGCCTACGAAGTTTCCCAATATGTATTTGGTCGAAAAAGTACTGTAACATCGTAAAGGACAAGTGTATGTTCGGTGGCTTGGACACACAAAACAGGATGACTCTTGGATTAATGAGAAAGACATTGTGAAATAATGTAATAGTTTTCCAAATAAATGGATTGAGGTAATATTTCAAACTAACTTCTTTCACTACTGTGCAATTTCAATATTAAAAAATAAGTTTTGTAAATGTTAATGCTAGACTGAGACTTGCAAAATATATGGCTGTGCACTTCCCTTACTCGACACAGCAGTGAGACCCGGGTGTTTCCAGACACCCCACAGATGTGCAAGCAGAAACATGTGTCAGGATTGATTTCGCCAACCAAGAAGGATGGATGTTTCGACTGGAAGACTACATTTCTTAACGGGGGAAAAATATTGTTTGGATATTTATGATGTAAATAAAATACAAAAAAATATACTTGAATTTAAACGGTTTTTATGTTTAGTACCTTTTAGTCTCATTATTATTAATGCATACACTATGCTGTTGAAAAAGTGTGTAAAAGAATGTGTGTTACTAAAGGAAGATTAAAGAATATATACAGGAAACAATAATGGGCAGCAAAAGTTTGAAGGCTGTGGTCGAGTATATGCTCCAGCATGTGCAGAAAAAGAAGCTGGAATGTGTTCTGACTTGCCTGACAATGAGGGAGAGGGGAAAGGAGGAGGAGGAGGTGCAATGACAGTTCTAGGTCATGTGATGCAGGAAGTGAAGCTATGACATGTTCTGACAGGTGCAGCAGTAATGGTTGGGAAGAGGGGAAATGAGGGGGGAAGTGAGCTGTGACAGGTTCAAACAGGTGCAGCAGTAATGGAGAAGGAAAGGGGAAAGGAGGAGGAATTTCAATGACAGTTCAAGGTTATGTGATGCAGGAAGAGAAGCTGGGACAGGTTCTGACAGGTGCAGCAGTAATGGTGGTGAAGAGGCGAAAGGAGGCGGAAGTGTAATGATATTTCAAGGTCATGTGATGTAGGAAGAGAAGCTGGGACAGGTTGTGACAGATGCAGCAGTAATAGGGGGAAAAAGGAAAAGAGGGGTGGAGTGAGCTGTGACAGGTTTCTAACAGGTGCAGCAGTTCTGGTGATGGCGACGGGAAAGGAGGGGGAAGTGCAAAGACATTTTAAGGTTATGTGATGCAGGAAGAGAAGCTGGGACCGGTTCTGACAGGTGCAGTAGTAATGTTTGCGAAGAGAGGAAAGGAGAGGGAAGTGAGCTGGGACAGGTTCTGACAGGTGTTGCAGTAATTGTAGATAAGGGAAAGGAGGGGGGAAGTGAGCTGGGTCAGGTTCTGACAGGTGCTGCAGTAATGTTTGGAAGAGGGGAAAGGAGGGGGAAGTGCAATGACAGTTCATGGTCATATGATGTTGAGAGAGAAGTTGGGACAGGTTCTGACATGTGCAGCAGTAATGGGTTGGAGAGGGGAAAGGAGGGGGAAGTGAGCTGGGACAGGTTCAAACAGGTACAACAGTTCTGATGTAGTAGTGGGGAAAAAGAGGGGGAGTGCAATGACAGTTCAAGGTCATGTGATGTAGGAAGAGAAGCTGTGACAGGTTCTGACAGGTGTGTCAATGAATGAATTGGGAAAGGAGGGAAGAGGGAGATTTACTTAACAAAACTGCATGGTTATACAAAATTAGAGTCAGTTCCTTGCTGGATGCTGAAGAGGTCGGGTGCTGTCCGTCATGTCTGGGAGTTGAGCAAGTAAGTATCATAAATAATTACTGAATTGATCGGAAATCGATCGGGTATGAATTCGATAATGTAGGTTCATGTTATAACTGATTTATGAAATCGTGTAATATTGAAATATTAAAAAAAATTAATTGTTTGAATTGATTGATAATATAATGGTTATTGTGCACAAAAAATTAAATAATAAACAATAGTGATTGATTTTACATGTTTAGTTACTAAAAATATTAGGTTTTATATATACACGTATACTGCATAGCATCTGAACCTTACATATAGTACAACACTAGAATAAAATAATCGATTACTCGAATATGTCGACGATAGTAGTGCCCCTAACTCACAACTCGGGAACAGCAACAAGATGACAGTATTAGCAATTTCTACAAGGTCGAGCCGAAGCTTGCTGAGCTAGGTCGAGCATACCCGATGTATTTTTTAACTAAGTAATTTTAATTTAAACAATTTTATTTTAAATTATTTTATTTTTATTAAATTTATTTCTTTCAATGCATGAGGGGTTGGGATGGAATGCGAAATCAAATTTTTTTCGGAAGACTTGGAAGAAATTTCCAAGATAGCAATGGGAAACAATATGGTGGAATTTTAAAATTTTTTTTTTGGAAATTTTGAAAGTTGTATACCAGAAACAAGATGGCATCCAGAAACAGGATGGCGACCAGAAACAAAATGGTGTCTGGAAACAATATGGCGACCAGAAACAATATGGCTGCCAAAAATAAGATGGTGGCCAAAAACAAGATGGCAGACGGATACAAGATGGCGTCGAGGTGTCGGGTTACACTGGGGTCAAAGGTCATGGTCATGGGGTCAAAGTCTAGGTCACCCACAGATGCCAGCCGCTGTCCCCGGATCGGCATTTTCCTTCTACTTATTCACAATATTAACTAATGTATTGGTAGTGGAATTCGACCACTATGTCCTGTTATTTGTTTGGCTGTTGTTCATCAATATTGATATTATTTGTTACTAAGTTTATATTTATGGCCCACACATACACTCCCTACATATATAAGATCTACAACACCCTTAGGGCGGGAGGAACATTGGAACGAGTAAAAAAAAAACTTATTTAAAAAATCCGTAGTAATTTCTTTCACCACACTTAAATAAATGTGATACAAAAGTTGTATGTTAATAATAGGCGAATACTCATTTCTCATCAACTTTAAGCACCTCGAAACACGAGAAGAATACATTTTCAATACGAGGAGGCAGGTGCCCTCGTTTTGCGCAACTCCCCCTACCCCCCCCCCAACCTAAACTTACTGTCGCCCATAGCACAATACGTTCATGCAGACGGCTTAAGTTTACAATGCAGAAACCAGTGCTGCCGCACATCATGCTACTTCACTTGACATACAGCAATAGAAACGACAGAAATAAGTTAGGGAAACTTACATATGTTTTTTATTTAAAAAAAACTATTTACCTACAAATACGTAACAAGTTAATTTTAATAACAATGCATAATAACTCTCAGGTATTTCTTTAAGGACTGTGTTAAGGTAAATGAGCCTACACGAACACTAGACTATGTGTGCATTGTAAACACCGCGTTGAAAACTTATTATGTTGCCATGTGCTGTAAGTGTACAAATTCAATTATACAAATATTTTTAGCAACTAGTTTCAACATGTTTTTTAGTATGAAGTTAAAACAATGTTTGCTGTGTTCGCATAATGTCCTTCACTTACTATCATCTGCGTGATAAGACAAAAAAGGTTACTCGTTCTTTCCGAAGAAGTCGTGATAATACGGCACTACTGCGGAGGGCATGCGATAAGAAACATAACGAATTCTGGCAAACTAAGCATGGAATTATTACTTTCGCCGTTGTCGCTCGTCACCGTTAACGCACTCATAATGCTCCTTGCGTATCTTGTTCTGGGTAAGTTTGCAGTTTCAGGTGCTACAAATAACGAACACTAATTTCCCTTGTTATCTGGACAATGGCCGCATTTAATCCTGATTCAATGACTGATGCGCGTTTTTCGGTAATAATTGTTTACGAATATAATCTCTTCAATTTCACACAAGTTTGTAGGTTCGTGTGTATAAATGAAGTATACAATCCAAAATATTTGTATGTTCCACCAGTGCTTGTTTTACTACCACATACTATACATTTAGAGTTGGTTACTATTATATTACTAATGCTTGAACCGTTGAAATGACTCAGAAAGTTTTAGACTTTTTATTTGAATTCAGTAAAGCGGAGAAACATGATGACAATAAAGACTGGACTTTTGTCTGCAACACGCAGCACTATAAAAAATTGTTACTGCCGAGATAAACATTCTGATCTACGAATAAAATTTGTACAAGACTATGAATAACGGCTAATAGTTATACTACACCTAACATTTTTGCTCAAATTATGTTATAAAAGTAACAAACTTTATTGTTGCTAATAGAAAAATTCAGCGATTAAATTTAAAACAAATCCTGTTACATGTTAGTTTCTTAAGGTGGCCGCCTGCATAGACCACCTATCGTGTGCAGGGCATCTACTGTTACCACATTATTCGAATACCGCTCATCGCACGTGAGTGATATCTGCTTAGAAATAGCATTGAAGTTGCGTTAGGCGTGTGTATGCCCATTTCAAGTTCACCCCTACTTACTTGAGGGCGTGGTACATAATTCAATGTTAAAAGCATTAATCTATAACTCTAGGTTTCTTGAAGCCAATTTGCGAAAGTTAAACAAAAGCAATCCTAAACAATAATTTTAGCCAACGTTTTAAACATAATTGTTTCTAGTGTTACGAACTTCTGAGGTACAATCTCTGACGCCGGAACCTCGTGCATTTAACCGCGGCGCAAGAGATCACGCGTAATGAATTAGTAATTCTGGATAAATATTTACTCATAAAGTTGCCAAATTTCATTATCATTGAGTATTTTATCCATATTGACTTCGAAGAAAGCGTAGAAATCATTTGTTGTTTTCAGTGTTTATTTATCTACCACGCACTCTTAAGAACATTTTATAGCGGTCACAAATGGCGGTAATGGGTATTTTAGCGGTCAATTATATATATTGCCACAGAATCTTTTAAACTATATAGATGTTTACAATATGCGTTTATCTTAAATAATACGTCATAAAATACATAATGTGATCACCACTGAATGTTTAATACAGGCGCATTGTCGGTGAGAGGACAGTGCCGTGACTTGAACCTAGAGGATAGGATGAGACGTGATACGTGTCCTGTGTTGTCATTACTGCTTCTGAACTTCTAGGATTTGAACGAGCAAAATAAGTTCACCCAGTTAAGGATAAGCTTTGAGTTAAGACTGTTTCTCTGATGTAAACAAAGTAATAGCCATCAAAATAATTTCACATAAAAAAATTTCAACAAAGATGGTTATTTGGACTTTATTTTTTTTTTTTTTTTTAATTAATATCTTATCCGCAAGGTAAAGAGTTTCAAATAGATTTGTTTCTTCTTAACGTAACAGTCAACTTTTCTTAGAGTCAAGTGTAATGTTCTGTGCAACATGTAACGTGTGCGATACAGACGGAACAAATAATTTTGTTTAGTTACCGATGTTTTCCGTTTTAGTATGTAAACTCTATCTTCATAGCTTCTGTTTTAAATACCTCTGACGTTTTGAGCAGCAGTCTCAAGTATAGGTAATTCGGAATAAAGTAAGCACTCAAAAAATTCCTGATTAATTTCTATTTTCCGCCAGTTTGTATCATTCCGTTGCATGTAAACATAAACATAGCCACGTGATTTTATTTACATAGGCTTGTACAATGTTTGCATTTACATTACACTGCTGCGATAAATTGTATCTATAACCTCTACTCATTAAATGAACGGGCGCTGTGTAAATGCTATACTCAATAGTAAACTTAGCTATACATACCTGCGAGTTATTGTTTTATAATATTGTTTTCTCTGCATAGATTCTAATTGGTTACGACACACACTATTGCCATTACTATCTCGTAAATGCATGCGTAGTATATTAATTTGTAATTCAAAACCGCCACTATAAACACACACGACACACGCAATTCACGAATTCAAGTTCCGTTCAGCATACTGCCAAAACAACGACGACGCAATTACAAAAACAATAAATAACGTAATTTCTTAATGTGCGGAACAGAAAATAAATGCTATTTCTAATTCCATATTCTCAGGCTGGCGATCGTAAAACATAATAGATTACAGACTACTAATGACTTCACATCATTTAGCAATGATATTCATATAAACAATTACTTCTAATACTTTAGAATGTGTTCACCAGAAACCCACATTTATTACACAACGGACAAACACAGCGAGCGAAGCGGCGAAAACTTAACTCTGGTGCCACCTGTCGGTGAAATTTTGAACTACGCGTGTGTGGCGCGACCGTTAGCGGCAATGTGTCAACGACTGTTTAGAATTCAGCGGGCGGTTGCATCACTTTGTGGTATCGCTTATCAAGTCAAACTACACAGTCAGTAGGTATGTCAATAAGATCATAAAATATTTTAAAGCATATGGTATACAGAGAGGTCGATTGCATTTTATGTTCTTTGCACTAATGCTGTATTCTAATAAGAGAATACGTGAGCTACATGCAATGGTTCGCTACCAACCATACAAACAATAATGTAACTATTGTTACGTTGACGAATATGCAGTAACGGCTAGTGATTTTTTTCAAAGATTAAATCTTTAGTGCTCACTTTATTCCGAATGATCTATACAAAAGACGTAGCATAAAATAGTATTTATGGCTTGAAAAATTCTCAAAGAACCAGCTCGCAGTCGACTTAATGTCATGTAACTCGTTTGTTAGACACTGGTTGCTGGCGAGGCAGATACTGTTGAAAGTAAAATGTGTAGAGCCTGTAACTGCAAGCACACATCCGTCCTTCACGGACTGCGAGATGATTGTGGGCATTACGGTCGTGAAAATGCAGTTCCGTTCAAATATCTGATGTGTGTAAATCAATAGTGCTTTTCATTTCTGTATCAGGACTGAGTCTGAACCCGGTAATTCACGTGTTTTTCAGTGCAGAAGAGGCGTGGCCCTGGCCTATACAGGGGCTATGTGTGTGTGTGTGCAAGTATACCTATCTAGGCTCAAGATCGCCAACATCAGCGATGCTGCATGGAGGCAGCCACATGGTCGTCGACCACACGACCTGAGAAAGACGTCTCGTGCTCGCGTTTCGCCGAGCTAAAACTGCGGAGCTGGTGCCTGTGGGCCATCTTAAGTACACGGTCTACCACAATTTTCATCACCATTTTTTTGTTTTTCACTTATACCAGGTATTTTTTTCCTTATTTTAGACACAAAATGTGACTAAATTTGGCTCTAATAAAGTTTTTTTTATATCTCGTAGTTTTCGCGTAATGGCTTGTTAAAGTCATATTTTGCATGTTTCCGTTTAAACGACTACACTAAAACCAACTGATAATGTCAAACTAAAAAAAAAATCACAGCGGATAAAGACATTTCAGGCTACAATGTCATGCTTATAAAAGTAAAGAATAATAATTATTTGTATTTTTTTAAAAATTGAAAATGAAAATACGAATATTTTTAAATACAAATAATTTTTATTCTTTATTTTTATGGGCATGACATTGTAGTCTGCAATGTCTTTATCCACTGTAATTTTTTTGAGTTTGGTATATCAGTTGGTTTTAGTGTAGTCCTTAAAACTATAATTACGTAATTTACAAAAAAATAAAAAGAAGTTTTCATGTACTTTGGGTAATAAATAAAAAATTATTGTTCAGTTATCAACATCACGTACGTTTACTGTTTTATAGGTTAGGCCTAACTTGTTTATGTGCTCTGAGATTTTTGATATTGTCACAGAATAAGTAAGAAGTAAAACATTATTTATTGTGTAATACTGGTATTTACTGTGGGACAAAAAAAAACTTTGTTTATATAAGTGTTGCAAGATGGCTGACATGCTGTAAAAGTGATTTTGTGTTATAAAAACGTGTCTGTAATCTGCGAAACTACATCATATTCATCTACACAAACAAATATAATTGACACATTTTTATTGATTCACTAAACAAAATTAACAGTACTTTGACAAACAATATAATTTTTCAAATGTTACCATCAAGGCTCGATTTCATATTTATATTACACTTGCAGTGCGCCCGCGGCCTTGTTCGCGTGTATTATTCGTAGCAGATATTATTTGATTTAATTGGAATACCTCAATGCACACCAGATAGGTAGTTCAGTCATCGAGTGTTAGAATGATAGATCTGCTAGTTCAGCTAACTCTGCAGCTGTCCACGCGGAAAGCTGTCAACAACAGCGACTTCGCCTGGACCTTAGTTATAGTCACAACAAAATTGACGTTGTCAGGCGATTACAGACTGTAAAATGTAAGAGGTTAACCAAATGAAATACGTATTTTACGTGGTAGACTAATTTCCCTCGAGCACAACCATTGGTGATGGTGCCTTCAGTAACATATTTGTTTTTCATAACCTTCACTTGAAGTTAGTGGCATTATATAGTTTTTGCGGGATAATGTTTCGCTGAAATATAAACGTATTTGGTAACCCAACCTTGAGGTTAGTGAGATGATATATGAGGGCTGATGCTGTCGAAGATCTTCAGTAAATAATGGACTGCATAATCAATTTTCACTATTTTTTTACTTCATCCAATTTGCACTAATTTCACCTTCCTTGCAGTTTTATGTGTCGGACTTGCACGTTTGCACAGCCTTTAAAATAATTTGAGCCCAGAACCTCCCAAACAATATAACGAATTTATAAAAACTGATTTAAAAATAAATATTTTCCTCGGCACAAAGAGGTTGTAAAACAGCATGTTTCCATTGAAACTCCTGCATAATATATTTCTCGCTGTTTGTACTTACTTTTCGGATAGTCTGCCTTTAATGTTTACAAACTAATTTTTCTTCATAATAATTTAAGTTATCTTATAAATTAAAAAGCTTGCAATTCTTTTTAAGGTACTTACGTAAGCATTATTCCGACGCGAACAACCCCTCAGTATCTTTACTGGTTGTGATAAATATCATTGATTGACAGAAAACAAATTCGAATTTCGAAAAATATTTATTTTATATCGTACATATTTGTGCAAGTATCCAAGTGAAGTGAAAATAACGATGGTAGCCCGGTCAGTCAGAGCAAAATCGATCATTTATTAGACATCACATATCAATCCTGTACAGTACTGATAGTTCAAATTTTGAAAAATCCTAGATACTTTTTAGCGGCCATTTACCTAATCATCATCCTGAAGCAAAAATAAACTGAATATCTCGATGGGTTCAATACATAACGAAGAATTATCTAAAACACATTTCATGTTTTTTCACCTACTAAGACACCTAATTTCGAAAATCCCTTGAATCACACTTTAGACTGATGTCTCTTGGACGTGAAAAACACGACAATAGCCTGATGTGTTCAATATATATAAACGATTTATTAAAAACACATTTAATCACCTTTGAACACTTTTCACTTCCATAGGTGATGAACATCAATCTTAAGCTAAAATTACGTCGCTATATGAAATACCTATAGGGTCGATATATCAATTGTCAATCGAAAACGTATTTTACTATTTCTTTTACCTCTGTGGAGTAGAATTTTGAAAATATATTTGAATGGTACTCTGGATATTTACATAAGCATCAATAAAAAGCAATGAGTACTTCGATATCTTGATTGGTTCGATATAATATAGATGAATTATCGAAAACACATATCACGTGTTTTCATCAAACTCTGTACATATGGTATACTGCATACAAATCTGACTTAGTTATTGTGTATTTCGTTTATTCTGTGTTCATATTTACAAAATTGCAGACGTTTTTACATTTCAGCATAGTATTGTATCTGCTATTTTTTTTCTTCAGAATTTCACCAAACTTGACTTGGTACACATATACTACATGATGTAATACTAACATGACGTTTGCCTATCTTGTTTATTCTTACCGTGTCTGTTTTTTTTTTATCTTTATGATAGAAAGACATCTCAGAATATTTTTCCTCAATTTCATTAAACTGTAAACTAGTATAGGTCATTCGGAATAAAGTGAGCTCTAAAGATTTAACCTTTGAAAAAAATAACTAGGCGTTATTGTATATAAGCCAACATTAACAACAGTTACATTATTGTTTGTATGGTTGGTAGCGAATAATTGCGTGTAGTTCCGTGTATTTTCGTATTTGAATACAGCGTTAGTGAAACAACATCAATTGCAAACGACCTCTCTGTATTTAATATACTTTAAAATGTTTATTTGAGTTCTAATTTACATACCAACTAACTGTATAATTTTATTTAATTAGCGCAAGCACAAAGCAACGCAACATAGCGATTGCCGTTGGCAGACGCCGCTAATGCTTCGCGCGGGGGGCTACAAACTGACCGTAGCGACACTTCACCGTACGACTGCTACTGGCTCCTGCGCAGAGAACTCGCTAACCAATGACGTGCACGCATAGTCACGTGTAAGTTGCAGCCACTGAGCAAACTGAGGCAATTATCGAAGGTTCGGCCCTATAGTTTTCTGACCAATAGAATAACAGTGTGATTTTAATTAAAACATGAGAGCTTCGCGTAAAAACAGCACAAAAGCCAAGTAAAGAAACCGGGCGTTTTGAACAGCAAACCATTCAGGTCGTTGTTTGACCGTACAGAGTCCGTACGGCCGAGTGTCGCTGCAGCTTATCGCAGCAGGCGTTGGTGGGGGCAGCGGATAGTCCTTCACTCTAGGCAAGAGCAGCCTAAGTCCGTCACACAAACAC
>PNEQ01079815.1:0-10388 GCA_003012365.1 Medauroidea extradentata | reverse complement strand
AAATCACTTCGATATCTCAGGTGGTTTAAGAGGAAGAGAGGATTTACTGTAAACGAATTAAACGGCTTTTCACCTCCTTAATATAAAAATTTCGAAAAATCCTGAAATTCGTTTCTAGACATTTGTATTTGCGACCTAACGAAGTGAATAAGACGACGATAGCCCGTCGGGTTCGAGAAATATCAAAGATTTGCAAAAAATACATTTCATCCCGTTTCACCACCTTAATAGCCGAATTTCAAAATTCCCTTTCTTAGTGCGCGCCGCCTACGCCACAAGGGGAAACTTCCCTTAAAATTTCACGTTTCTACGTCCAGTGGTTTGGGCTGGGCGTTGATGATGAATGAATGATTGAGTCAGTCAGTCAGTGAGTGGGGCACTTCCTTTTATATATATATATATATATATATATATATATATATATATATATATATATATGTGTGTGTGTGTGTGTGTGTGTGTGTGTATAGTCAGATCACTCGCCTCCCACCAAGGCGATCCGTGGTTCGATTCCCGGCGTGGTTGATACCCGGATTTTTTGCACGTAGTAATCGTGCCGGCCGATGCCGTTGGTGGACGGGTTTTATCGGGGATCTCCCGATTCCCCCGCCACTTCATTCCGGCACTGCTCCATACCCATTTCTGACGACCTCGATGTTGAGCGCTGACCAAAATCTTTCATTCTTACATTCAAAACTTTATAGTATATTTTGCCGAAATAAAATACAGTTTTTGGATACTAAAAATGATCGCAAGTTCTCAGTTTAAAGTGAACAGACTATGACAGCAAGTACTGTACACAGCTGTGGAAGAAAACGACGGGCCGCAGAGTACGGAGTCTGTGTAAAAGCGGCTGGTCGCTTAGCAGGCGTTGGAATCGTAGCTGCCCCGGCGAATTTTAAAATCGGCAACCTGTCAGCCGCACGCTCTATAAGAAACTGTAATCGAGTTTTCGCCTCTTAAAGAAGTTGGCGGAAGTGGGAGGCTCAGGGGAAGGAGAAGGCATTTTCCAAGTAGACGTGACGGCTTATCTTGCCTCGCTGCGCGCTGTGGGGTCATCGTCATTGCTAGTCCGGTGCGAGTCCTGATTTCAAGGCTTCGTAGGTCGAGCCAAGACCAAACTACTCCCAAGCTTACTGGACCAGTAGTCACGAACATAAGGGTTCGGCTGTAAATAATGGTAAGGGACATTCAGAGAGAAACAATATTATCTGGTGTAAACATAGTAGATGACCTTATTATTCATATTAGAAAAGAATTCCATTTCAAGTCAAGATTTGGAATGGAGTGAGTGAAGAGGTTTTGGTCAGCGCTTAACATCGAGATCTTTAGCGCTGGTGGGGGGTGATACGATGTAAGTATGGAGCAGCGCCGGAATGAAGGGGCGGGGGAAACGGGAGATCCCCGTGAAAACCCGCCGATCAACGGCATCGTCCGGCACGATTCCCACATGCGAACATCTCGGGACTGACCCCGCCGGGAATCGAACCCTGATCGCCTTGGTGGGAGGCGAGGAGTCTAACCTCAGTACTTTTCGTGAGACAATTTGTATGGTGACAATTTTTGAGACCCAAATGGACAAACACAAATTTACACCCAGCCAGACCTGGGAATCGAACCCAGAACCCCCCGCACCAAAGCCGGCCGCTCAACCAACTGAGCCACGGGGGGTCGGCACCCCGCGGCCACCGCGGCCCCGTGACTTGGAGCGGAACTCTGAACTAAAAATACATAAAGAACGTTACTTATAGGCCATTCGGAATAAAGTGAGCACTAAAGATTTAACCTTTGAAAAAAATCACTAGCTGTTACTGCATATACATCACCACTAACAAGAGTTACTTTACTGCTTGTATGGTTGGTAGCGATTTATTGTACGTAGTTCCGTCTATTTTCCTATTTGAATACAACATTAGTGAAAGAACATATGACGAACTCGACCTGTCTGTATTTAATACACTTCATAATATTTACTTATGATCTTATTGACATTCATACATACATTATAATTAGACTCGATTGGCGCGAGAATTATGTGACGCTATCGTCGACCTCGACTCGCCGTGGCCGTTATCGCTTGCTCCGTGCTTCAGACAGTTCAAAACTCCACCAACAGGTGACACCAGAGTTAGGTTCTCGCCGCCAAGTTGCATATTTGGTTGCATCATTTGCGTGCGTTTGCCCGTTTTGAGTATATACACATTCAAAAGTATTGGAAATTACTTTGAGTATCATTGCCGAAATGATGTGAAACCATCGGTAACCTGTGTATTATGTTTTACGTTTGCCAGCCTAACAACATACTTTTTATTTCACATGTTAAAAAAATACGTTAATTATTGTTTCTGAAGTGCGTCGTCGTTGTTCGTGGCAGTAGAACTGAACGAAACTTGAATTATTGAATAGCGTGTGTCATGTCTGTTGTTGTGGCGGTTTTGCGTTACAAATTCAAATAAAATATGCCCTCATTTACGAGATGCGTAACGGTAATAGCGCGTGTTGTTTAGATTAGTCGATGGACAGAAACCAGACATTAACTCGCAGGTATTTATAACTAAGATTACTTTTTTTGTATCTTACATTCAGCCCCCGTGCATTTAATGAGTAGATATTGTAGCTAAAATTTATCGGAGCAGTTTAATGTAGTTGTAAACATTGCACGACTCTATGTAAATAAAAACACGTGGCATTATTTGTGTTTACATCGGCGGAAAGATATAAACTGGCAGGAAATAGAAATTAACCAGGGCTTTTTTGAGTGTTCACTTTATTCCGAATCACCTATACTATGTTTTACACTTGATAATACTGTCTCTCTATGAACGTCCCTTAACAATATTTACAGCCGAACCCCTATATTAATTCGCATGCAGTAGAGTCTCGGGTTCAGGTCCATATACGGCCGTTCCTCAATCCGATTTATCGTGGTTTTTCCGGCATCACTCCAGGCAATCCACTATTAGCCACGGCAGATTCATTCACTGCTGCCTGTCAGTCTGGGTGAGTGGTTCTGTCTCTAGTGACTTCATTTTTGACGAAAACTCTGCAACTTGCAGCGCGCATCACCTAAGTTGGCGACTAGCGAGCAGGTGGGTTCTCGCATCTAATATACTATTGTTTCCCAGAATAATGTATTTACTGTACTCGGGGCTAGTGTTCTCATCCCGGGGTTTACGATGTGTTTATGCCATGGCCTGATGTTCGAATCCCGGGAATGTCACCCTATTCTCAGCTGCTGCTACGCGCCAACTAATGTGGCACGGACTGTACCTGCACGGCCAATATAACCCATGCACAACACGCGGAGATCATGACTGCACACACACATAACGGTACAAATATTTTCTTAATGCTCGGTTTCAGCCGCCATATCGAATTTAATTTTTAATTTAAGTTAATTAATTAATTTTTTTTTAACTCTAAGAAGAAAAATGTTAAATATGATATTGAACCTCAAATTCTATTTACATTTCGTTACAGGACAGACCTTGCGATTTAGTTGTTAACATATAATTACGCGCAATGTGTGTTGCAAATTATTTTATATTCATAATTTGCCCCACAAATCGCGACCTAACTATACATTACTAGCTCTATTGCCATGCTCGTATTGTAGCTCAAGGTAAATAGAATTTGCGGTATAGTCGCCGATTTAACATTCTTCTTCTCAGAATTCCAAAAAAAAAAATAAATAAATAAATAATAAAAAAATAAAACTCAGTATGGCAACTGAAACCGAGCCTTAACAGAAGTCCTCGACTGACGCATGGGTGGTGCTGCAGCATGTCACGCGTATTATTTTAACGCGAGACCGCTTAACTTATTCACATTACGTTTATCAACGAAAAGAAAACACACTTAAAACTATGACCTTACGTTGTATTCAAACATTCAGCACGTCTGTTATAGATAGATTTTTGGTCAGCGCTTAACATCGAGGACTTTAGCGCTGGCGAAAGGTGACATGAGGTGAGTATGGTGCGGCGCCGGAATGAAGGGGCAGGAGAAACGGGAGATCACCGAGAAAACATTTCCACACGCGAAAATCTGGAGACCGAATCCGCCCGGAATTAAACCCGGATCGCTTCTATGGGAGGCGAATTATCTGACCATTCGACCACCGCGGCCCCTCCACGCTTGTTCGAATCATGATTTTCGGACCTCTCACAATAGCTAAAAACGGCATTTTTTAGATTGCTGTAATTTTGAAAATACCATATGAATTCGTAAACTGCAAAGCGACCTGCATGCATTAGTCCTTACATCATTATATTCAAACCAAAAATAAAATTTTTGTGTTATCGCTTCAAGTTTCATAGGAATAAGACTAGGAGGAAAACCCTGCACGTCAGTTTGGCGCGCTGCGAATACAGGCGATATACTTCCCATCTAGCGTGATACTCTGGTTCTTGTCGCTCCACTGTTCCCACGCGTCCAACGTGGACATTTGAAACCTGTGCTCAGGGCTGGTACGTTAGAGCCTCAGAAGTGACGGAGCTATAAGTTCGGCCGTAAAGCCCATATCAAACACCGCATCACAACTAGCGTTCGAGATTCCCGCCGATCTGTATGTTTTTACTATGGAAGTGTAAGCTGCTGCCACACAATTTTACTGGCGGAAAGTCTATAGCAAAGTTCAGTGCACCTTTATATCCGAGTTTCACATACAACCGGTTAGTACATTTTGAAGCACGACAGTCTGAAAAGGTAGTTTTCAGTTGTGTTGGAGGACTTGGAACCTGTGTTTTTAATTAGCATGGTGTCTCATCAGTTACATTCCGACCTTGTTGAAAGGAGCATGCGTAAGTTTACCTAAAGTCACTAGCCCTGAAGTCACTAGCCCTAAAGTAATTATTCCTAAAATGACTTTAGGGCAAGTGACTTTAGGGCTAGTGACTTTAAGGCTAGTGATTTTAGGGCTAGTGATGCGTACCCGCTGAAAGTGCTTTTGCTTTTCTTACATTGACACAATGGGAGCATGTGGGATATATTCGTAAGAAAACCTACTCCCCTACGCATTCGAAGCTGCGTGCTAGACGGTGTCCTTAACCTGCCAAGAAACAATTTATTTTAGACAACCTGCCTTACGGTAAAGAAATGTTGTTTAGCAGCAGAGAAAACCTTAACAATTTGGTGTTATTTTTGTTGTTTTCTTACATTTATATTTTTTGTTGCCATCGTTTTTTTTTTTTGTTTTCTTTGAAGAATATAAAAAAACTTAAAACTTATTTTTTAAAAAACAACAAACTTCATCATTGATAATGAGAAACTACTTGAATGGGAATACAGTATTTTCTGACATTATTAATTACCCTATAATTGAACAAAAATTTCTTTTCTTGGTCAAAGCTACTTTGCTACTATACACAAAAAAAGCAACAATAAATTGTAACTATATAGTTATAGTAACGAAAGTATTTATAGTCCTCTAGCTACTATAAGGAATTTTTATTCTATGTACACCACCAATAACATACATGCAGCTATGATACACAATTTTTATATGTATTTTACCCAGCGTTCAACTGACTCGTGCAGCAGCCTATTTATAACACTTTACCAATAACCGCATATCTAAATACATCAGCAAGAAGTCATCGTCGGGAAAGACTAGCGTCAGAGGATGGATATGAGTTTAAGGACGATAAGACAAGTAGGCAGCACGTAAAAGTCGGCCTTATAGTGCACGAGAGGTCTCACGATCCGATCTCACCCGTCGTGTTCCGAATGCACAAAATATAAACGGAGAGACAGTTATATTATTACAGAAAATGCCCCCAACATTTATAGCTACGCCTCACATAAACTTTACAATTTTCCAATTATCCTTCACAAAAAATATCCAGAAAATTGATATAAACTTCAGGTATTATTTAACTATCTAAAACAACATCCACGTGTATGTCCAGCTTCAACTAGTCACTCTTTCAGTTTGGGCTCAAAGTAACCATGTGCTAAGAATAACTAAGTGATTTTCCCATCTCGTAATTTTGATATAACATTACCCGGTGTCTCAGCCACTGTTATAAACTGATTTTTTGACCTTTTTATAGATACGTTAGGGGGACTGTAGCCAGAGGAAAGCACTTTGCACTACTAGTTAAGAGGTTTATGTTAAGAGTGGGGGGTTTAGGTAAGATAAAATATGTTAATCTTAATACTGTGATTTTGCTCTACATTTGTTGATAGTTACAAATGGTTACCGTAAAATGGGATTAATAAGGATGCTGGGGTGAATAGCGACAAAATTTCAAATCAAAAGTTCCAGTACACTGTATTAAAACACGAGTTTTTTCTTTAAAGTTGGCAATATAATAATTTAACAAAGAGTAATTGTATTAAAACATAATTTGATTTCAGATATAGTCTAAGCTAGGAATCTGTTTCAAATGTTGTACCTATTCGTCCAATTTTACGGTACCATGTTATCACTATACTTAATAATCTGGAATGGAGCGGCTGATTAGATGTTTAAATTAAGTTAGCAGGTTGATGGGCGACCCTCTGGTCATCTTGGACCTCGCCAATGCCGGAGTGTATTTAGCTAACGACGGAAACCACGCCGTGGGCCTTGACCCAGAACCATCCTGGCGAGCTGATGACGGTTGTGAGGCACGTATAGGGAGTTCACGATAAACTGAGCACTTTTGTAACCCTAGTTACATTTTCTCTCCCTATACTGTAACGTTTCCTGCAACGTTTTAATACAAACAAAGCAAATATCTCTCAAGTCGTTATTACAAAAAACTGCGATCACAAAAGTTAGGCTGGCGCAACAACAAGGTACAGTTGTGTACTTCCGAACAAGTAATTACATTTTCCTCACCAAAACGTTTTACTGTCATGCGTAAGTACTTTGCCAAATAAACTACATATTTTGTTGGATCACAAATCAGGTGCGTGGCTGTTGGCATTTTGTCCTGGAAACAAAATATCTGTTTAACATCACGTTAATGTTTATTTCGCCATATTTAAACATATACTTGGTAAACATTTATTATGCAGTACTGCCACACGAGAAACTTATAATATGTATTTTATACTTAGCATATTAAATTTCATTTTAAAATTTACATTAAAAAAAGTAAATGTGATATAAATAGAAAATTTCTTAAGTAGTTTCAGGTAAAACATTTTTATTTTAATGAGTTGTCTACAGAATTTGGCCATCAGGAGATACTTTATTTCAACACTAACACATCCAACGCACGGTCCACAACCACGAAATAAAAACTCCGTAGCTGTAACCGTGGTTGGTTGAACACTGAACTACACACGTGATAACTAGGGAACCCCCCCCCCCTTTTTTTTTTTTTTGCGAAAAGAATTTTGCCCCAGTTTGTTTCAGTGCCTTACGTGCTCATCTGCAATTCTGCTTCCTGGTTATTGGCAGCGCGTCTATGTGAAGAGCCGTATCTCATTTGACTGAGCCAATTATAATAACGTTCCTGCAACACCACGCGTCCGTGATTTGCTGGTATAATCCCAAGGTTCGTGCGAGTTTAAGTAACCAATCGCTGAACACGAAGCAGAACTGTATATGTGCACGTAAGGCCCCCGAAACAAAGTGGGGCAGAATTCTTTACGCGAAAAACTGGGGTCCCTACACTCTAAATCTGAATTAGTGAATATTCACTGCAGGGGCGTCAATTTAGGTTTTCCTTGGGGGATGGGGGGGGGGCACGATTTTTTTCGGCGACAGTGACCTTGTTGCATCTTTTTTCTTAATAAAGCATGTATAAATTAGAAACTTTAATAATAAAACTTCAGTTTAATGTGCTTAAGTTAGCATTATTTAAATAACAAAACACAAAAAAATATATTTTATACACTTAAAATTCTAAATCCAGGAGGGGGGGGGGCATTTGTCCCCCCTGAACCCCTAAATTACGCCCATGATTCACTGATTCACGCCGATGGATAGAGCAGATTCAACAAATTGAATAAATGAGAAACCACTGTGAAATCGGCGACTATTCACTTATTACGATAAAGAGTGCCGACATTCCACAATTTTATTAGTGAATGTCCACAGATTTTCCAGTCGTTTTTCACTGATTCAATAAGTGAAAACTGTTCTTTGAAAACAACTGAAAAAAAAAACTGTGAATATCCACTGATTAACTTGTGAGATGTTGGCACTCTTAAAGGAAATAAGTGAATATTCACTAATAAAACAGTGACTATTTTCACTTATTCAAATTGTTGAAACTGCTCCATCCATCAGCATGAATCAGTGAATATTCATTAATTAAGATTTAGAGTTTAGCGATAAATCAGCCCACCTCGCCTGCAATACAAGAACATGTACGTATGTTTGACTCGTTCTTCATAATAAACACGCAATGGACAGTGTTCCCCTACTGGCAGACCTACTGGCAGAGAAAGGCGTGGGTGGCGAGAAGAAAGAAAGCTCGGACGTAAAGAAGAGTCCCCGAGGTGAAAGGTAAGGACGTGAAAGCCCAGCCAGACGGCAGATAAGGGAGAGGTCAGAAAGCTTCTTAGCGTTGCGCGGAACTGCGGGAAATGGCCTCGCGGAAAGTGGCGCAGGTAACTGCTGCCCTTTAGAGGGGTTGTAAGGGGAGATGGGAGAAATACCCGAGGGCCATTGTTACACTCCAGCCCCTAGCCAGGCTTAGTCCCTCCACACGGCGCAACATCCAAAGAACAGCTGCTCACGACTGAACTCTGGAGCCCGAGTATATACAACACGAACACGCGAAGGTCATATCACTGGAGTGTTGCCGTCATTCGACAATTATTACCAGAGAGCAGAAAATTTCGTTAATTCGCTGCCCTATAGGTAGAGGCAAGATTATTTCGCGTATTGATTCAAGGTCAGGTTGAATGCCACTATTGTATACTTCACTACTCCTTCTGTGATCAGACGACACCTGTTTTAACATATCTTTGATGACTGCAAGCCAGTGATAAATAAGGAAACAAGTCGTAGTGGTAACACGTGTTACAGTTATAAGCCAATGGATATTTGACTTTGGCCAGTATGTGTATAGGTCTGAGAAGTCTAGGCTGTTGCCAGATTAATACACGAAATACTCGTGCCTCTACGTATAGGCTTGCCTCCAAGAACAGATGTATACTCAAATAGACAGCAACAACTCATTAACTGCTCGCTTATAAAGTAATGCCACGTGTATTGGCCTGTAATCGGTTGTTTCTCTGTTACTGTATCAGTAGAAACATGCTAAATTAGCGTTATTTTCACACAGCTAACTAGACTCCAAGTGACTATAGGTTCGTTCGACGTATCCTGTTGGCCGGTATTGTCGTGACTTGCCGCGGAGAACGCTTACGCGGTAGAGAGGCCAATCTCTGTAAGGACGTAACTCACGTAAATGACAACACATAAAAGTTCGTGGCCAATTGAATCGCAGGTTTTGCTCTGCTATGTATAGGAAAGTGAAGTTTAGTCTGCTACCAAATGATAACGCGATTTTGCATGTCTCTATGGATCAGTGTATTCCAGGATGAGTCAATTTAAGGCAAGGACCTATCTCGAAAGTATGACGAACTTAACACTCATTTGAATTCTAACTTGTCCCGTAAAGACAATGCTAATTTTAGAGGTTCCTAATTATTACTAACAGAGCATTTATAACTAGCGATATGGAAATTTCGCGAGACCAACGACCTTTTGGCTGGACTCTTAAGTCCTCTTCTTCAGTGGCTGCTGCCCCAGTGAGTGGCTTGTTATAGTACTTCTGACCAGGGAGTCCGGGAGAGTTTCCATGTTGGTTTGCTATTGGTTCCGAGCAGTGGCGTAGCATGGTTGTGTCCCAATGTGTGCGGTATTATAATACGGCCGTTGTATGAAAGAACTTGCTTCCGCCTTGTAAGAGATAGATGCCGATGGCAAGTCACTTCCCGCTGAGATGTAAAACGAAGGTAGACAGGGTCGAGGCGAGTAACTACTGGACACAAAAGGTGGCGTTGCCAGAACTAAAACTAACGGGTAGGGATGGCGAAAGTTCGCATATTCAATGACCTGCATGTTAGAATCAAATATCCCACGCATACTCAAGTCCCGACCATTTCTAACACGCAGGTAACTGAATTTGCGAAATTTCACCTTCTCTACCAAGGATAGGGACGGAAATTTTATGTGAAAAGATGTTTG
Source organism: Medauroidea extradentata (assembly GCA_003012365.1). Taxonomy (NCBI): domain Eukaryota; kingdom Metazoa; phylum Arthropoda; class Insecta; order Phasmatodea; family Phasmatidae; genus Medauroidea; species Medauroidea extradentata. Next base: position 250 of record PNEQ01079815.1, on the reverse strand, counting down.
CCCCTGTGGTCTCGGGTGTGGACCACTAACTATGTGAGCGGACAAGTGGGATACAGTGAATGAAACAACCGCGGCCGTGATACTGTATTTATTTACATGTAAACACTGCTACATTACGTTGTGTTACACAGCGCGCTACTTACAGGCAAAGCTCTCGCGACCACTGCTAGAGTCAGACTAAGTGTTCCTCCCTGGTCTCGCTGGGGTCAGGTAGTTGCCCTGCCGGCCGGATGGTACACTCAGCCCTCCG
>PNEQ01079814.1:0-10388 GCA_003012365.1 Medauroidea extradentata | reverse complement strand
AGCTAAATATTTACAATTAATAATGCACATATAAAAGGTGGTGGTGTAATAGAAATTGCCTATAATCTGCTGAAAATAAATTGGCTACACTGATAAGAGAACATGTAAACATTTATGTATATAATTTGGCTTAGAAGGGTTTCTAATAATGATACAAAAAAAATTAACCAAACCTGATCCCCACGCGATTAGTAGTAGGGTAGTACCTACTGGGATACCAAACTATCATGCCATAAGATACTACAAAACCATACTAAAGGATACCAAACACAAAAAAATTAAATTTTATATGTTCTACAGTTTTTAATTGTGATAATTGGATCTTAATGCTGTATAACTTAAAAAGAAAATTAAAAAATTTCAGGTTGCCAAAGAGATACCAACTTGAAATTTGGACTGTGTGTTCAAGAAATATGTACAAACCAATTTAATTTTTTTTCAATTTTTTAAAATATTTTGTTTTTATGTAATTACAAAATTAAAATTTCAGATCATACAAAAAAACATTTTAGTTACAAATTATACCATGTGATATATCAAATGAAAGCTCATTTAATAAGCTTTAAAATGAGACCTTGCACAAGTCTGTAGCTCTAATATATTCGTAGAAAATAGCATTTGAAGTTACAACGACAGAGTGATTTTTAAGCTTTTTGGAATTAAAAAAAAATTCATAACTCCAAAAATGACAGTCCCAAAAATCTAAAAAAAATTAATTTTGTCTTACATAGCTGTGAGAAACACACAGCTCAAAAATGAACTATATTCGTGACATTAAGTTCTAAAATAATTCTCTCATTGGTTGATTTGACATGGAATGACCCATAAGGGGAAAATGTAAAAGTGTTAATTGAGATATTAAAGGATATGGTTGACAGGATGAGGGATAGACAGTGGGTGATAGTGGCAGGAGATCTTAACATGCCGGGGGTGCAGTGGGTGGAGGGACTAGAGGACATGGGAGGCAAGTTGCAGACACTAGATATCCCAGCTAGTAAATAGGGGACTAGTACAGGCAGTAGGAACACCAACTAGGTGGATCACCATGTAGTATAGGTCAGGCCTGGGTATGCTATTGCCAATACGATGGTGGTAGAGGGAATCAGCGACCATGAAGTGCCCATCGTGAAAGTTAAACTTAGAAAAACTAGGGTGGAGCAAACCAAAAACAAGGTAGTGTGGCAGTATGGGTAAGGAAATTAGGAAGGTGCCCAGTGCTTTCTAAGGGATAAGTTTCAGGAGTGGGCTAGGTAGGGGGGATAGTGTAAACTGCCTGTAGGAAGAGTTTAGGAATATCGTAGAGGACATGTTGGTGAAGTTTGTTCGGAGTAAAAGAATAAAGACTGAGGGGGACCCTCCTTATGGTAGAAACATTTGGAGGTTAAGGAGGACGTGTAGACAGATGCATGCAAGGAATAGAGGCAGGAAATGGTGCATGCTAGGATATGGATGAAGCAGATGGGAAGGGAGTTGGATTGCAAGATCAAAGAGGCAAAGAATGAATACCTTCAAAACATGATGGAAGAAAGTAAATGCAAGGGATGGCAGAAACTATTTGGTTATCTGACTAGGGTGAAAGGAGTACCATTGCTAACTGATACAGATGGTTTGACTGCATGTACAGACAAGGAGAAGGCAGAGTTGTTGCAGGCGCAGTACTCGTCTGTGTTTGCAGAGAAGGATGAATGGGTTAAGGAGGTGGACAGGGTCAAAATGACACGTAGTAAATTCAAGATAGGGGAACAGGATGTACACAAAGTCATTAAAGGATTACCGGTTAATAATTGTGTGGGACCCGATGGCATAGGGCATAGAAAGCTTAAATTTGGCGGAAGCGTGATGGCAAGTTATTTAGAAGTGTTGTTTGGTAGATCGTTAGTAGAGGGCAAGTTACCACGGGGGTGGAAGGAGGCTCTGGTGGTACCGATGTACAAGCAGGGAGAGAACAGGGCAAAACCTGGCAGTTACAGACCAATGAGTCTCACCTTGAGTACGGGTAAGGTAATGGAGAGGTTAGTGGTGAAATTTGTAGTGGATGTGATGGATGAGAAGAACTAGGTGCAGGAGTACCAGCATGGGTTTTGGAGAGGCTACTTGTGCGAGACCCAGCTGGCTGGACTTTTTGAAGACCTCGTGCAAGCTGTAGATGAAGGAAAACAGGTTTGAGAAGGCGTTTGACAAGGTGCTTCATGGAATTTTATTGAAGAAAGTGGATGAGCTATTGGATAAGTGGGTGGTAGAGTGGATAAGTTACTTCCTTGGAGGAAGGAGTCAGAAAGTGAAAGTGGGGAGCACCTTGTCGAAGGAAGGAATAGTAACGTGGGGGGTACCAAAGGGAAGTGTGCTAGGTCCTTTGTTATTTACCATAATAGCAAATTACATGGGACTGGGAATGGGGGCAAAATAAGGTTGTTTGCTGATTGTGTATTGTATTTGGAGGTAGATGTGAGAAAAAACTTGCAGGCGGACATTAATAGGATATTAGAATGGACAGCAGCTAATAAAATGAAGATTAATGTAAAAAGACGAAGGTGGTGAGATTTGAGATTTACTAGGAAGAAGGTAAAGAGCAGGGTCAGGTACAGATGGGGAGAGCAGGAGATAGAAGTGAAGGAATACAAGTACTTGGGAGTGGTATTACAGGAAGACTTTGGATGGAAGGGACAATTAGGAAAAGTGGTTTCTAAAGGAAGAAGGGTCCTGGGAATGCTGGGAAGGTTCCTGAGTGGGGCCAGTGGTGGGGTGAAAAAGAAGCATACATCTCGATGGTATGCCTAATGCTGGAGTATGCAGCAGCGAAGTGGGATCCTTACAATGCAGGAGAGGTGCATGTACGTTATTTACAAATTATACTGATAAGTACATTAAGAAATACTTACAAGATACACACACATACAAGACCGGGGATGTGTACCAAGAGGTAATGTCTTCACTGTTCACTACTGTTTGTTATGATTATCAAGAGTAAATTATTAAATAGGATATAACGTTATCTCATATCTAAAATGCTGAGTGAAGAAGTAGTAAGAGAAAGTTACATAAAGAAAAGTATGTAGTCGAGAGAAATTACAGGACGAACACAAGGGAAATATAGACTTTCTTAGCTTACCATAGGGGATCGGAGGCTAGTCATACTCAGGTGCAACTGCCCAAAGTTCATCTGTGTCACACCCACTCCATGTGGCCTGACCCACAGAGACCAAATTTCGCATGCCAAACGTGCAAATCGAAGAAAAATTAAGAAAAAGAGGGATCTCCCTATGGTGAGAACTCACTCTACTGTAAATGTTCCTACCTCATAGTTCTTTCACCCGTCATGTACACACGTCCCTGCTGCTGTAACAGATGTCTTACATCTGCTACGTCAAGATTGGCTAAGTCCTGGACCACAGTTCTGAATGAACACTACGACACTCATTCTTAGTACTTGTGTTGCCTCATCTCTCTTGGCAAAGTCACAGGAAAAGAATTATGAACCAATAATGAATCGGTATGTGAATGCAAGGTGAAGTAGGTACGTACAAATATCAGAATGCAACTTTTCTTCTTCTTCAATTGCTTTTCCAGTTTGTGAGTTTTTCTATCCAAAGTTAATATTATTGTTCCACAATACTAGAATTTAATAGGTTGTAGTAATGAAAACAGCCATGAGAATGTTTTTATTTTATTGTGTGTGTGTGTGCGTGTGTGTGCGCGTGCGTGTGTGTGTGAGTGAGTGAGTGAGATTCGGAATAAAGTGAGCACTCAAAAAAGCCCTGATTAATTTCTATTTTCTGCCATTTTATATCTTTCCGCTACATGTAAGTATCACCATTGCCACGTGCTGTTATTTACATAGGCTTGTACAATGTTTACAGTTACGTTACACTGCTCCGATAAATTTTAGCTACAATATGTACTCATTAAATACACTGGTGATGAATATGTGTTATACTCAGTAATCTTAGTTATAAATACTGGTTTCTCTGCGTCTACTGTAACGGCGCTATTATCGTTAGGAATCTTGTAAATGCGTGCACAGTATATTCAAACTTTTAAATTAAAACCGCCACTAAAAACACACATGACACGGGCAACTCAAGAATTCAAGTTCCGTTCAGCAATCAATATACTGTAATGAACGACGGCGACACACGTAAAGAGAAACAATAAATAACGCATTTTCTTAATGTGTGAAACAAGGGAAAAAATGCTGTTTCTATTTCCAGATACTCAGGCTGGTGATCATAAAACATAACAACTTACATTACTAATGACTTCCCATAATTTATCAATGATATTCATGAACAGTCACTTCTAATACTTTTATACTGTATGTGCTTATCAGAAGCCGATATTCATTACATAACGGACAAACAAACTGAATGACGCAATTTGCTTCCAGGCGGCGAAAACCTAACTCTGGTTCCATCTGTCGGTGAAATTTTATACTACCTCTGTGGCGCGAAGTATTAGCGGCATGTACCAATGATATTCGACTTGGTTGCGTCGCTTTGTGCTGCCGCTAATTAAATAAAATTATACAGTCAGTAGGTATGTCAGTAAGAGCTTAAATATTTATTAGTATATTAAATACAGAGAGGTCGTTTGCAATTTATGTTGTTTCACTAATGCTGTATTCAAATAAGAAAATACACGGAACTACATGCAATTATTCGCTACCAACCATACAAACAATAATGTAACTGTTCTTAATGTTGACTTATATGCAGTAACGGCTAGTGATTTTTTTCAAAGGTTAAATCTTTAGTGATCACTTTATTCCAAATGGCCTATATGTATGTAAGTAAAAGAACTACATTATGTACTGGTACTTAAACTTGTAATTTTTAATTATGAGGTAATGAAAGTAATCCTCACTCTTTGGCCTCATTCTCAGTTTTTTTATTTATTGGCATGCAGTATATATTTTTTAATGTTCTTTCCTTTACGTCAGCCACTTTGAGATGGTTGCAATTAAGTTGAAAAAGAATAAAAACTACTACTTTTGTAAACTCGCTAAATCCTTCTTGCTTTTAACTTTTTGTCTGAACAAAATTTAAAGCTGCACTAATTCATACAAACTGTATTCAAGATTTGAGAATCAAAATGAAACTTTTTCTTAATTTTCACCTTCATCAGGTTGTATAAAATTGCCTTGATTGGTGTCCATTGTGTGTATCGTGTACCGGGATTTTTTTGTTGTTGTTTGTATAATCACTAATTTTTACTTTTTGCCATCACCAAAGGTAACAAAATCATTTGTTTTTTTGCTTTTGTGTATCTTGCACTGTTTTCACTTTTATCTTTGTGATTCCATAAAGAAGGTGAGGTTGATGAGTTATTTTTTTTTTTTTTTTTTTTTTTTTTTTTTTTTTTTTTTTTTTTTTTTTTTTTTTTAATAATGTTTTGTTTTTTTTTTTTTTTTTTTTTTTTTTTTTTTTTTTATGTTAGGAGGTTATTAAGGGGCTGAAGAATGAACTGCGCAAGAAGGACAGCTTATTGGTGGACCTTGAACGTAAGGCAAGTATGGCAAATCTTCTTTTTATTTTGTCTTTCTTTCTGTGATAGTGTGCAGTACCTCTTCTTTGTGTATGCTTCTGTAGAACTAATACCTAGGTTCTATGTACTCATAGGTGGCGTTTATGAAAATACAGATAGGAAAGGACATGCAATCAAAGGTGAGAATTCCTTCATAGGTAGCTTGTTGCTGCATGACCAATATTTAGAGGCACCTGTTTTTCGCGACGCCCGAAATCCCGAAATTTTTGCGAAATTGGCCACCTCTGTTTGAAATTGCAAAATTTATCAACTATGTGCTAAATTACGAGAGAATTGTGCAATTTTCGACGTGTTCCATAGTATCTTACGCCTGATTCGAGATATTGATTGTACGAATCGAGAAAATAGATTTTCAACAATGAAAGCGAGTTTCGGGAGTATCTAAAGTGTCATGAAAATGGCGGTTGTTTGGGTTAAGCGACGCAACATGTTTGTTTCCTGGCTTTACGTGATTCTGGTTTATTTTTATTTGAAATTCGTACTGATAAAGTAAATATTATACCTTTTAGTACAGCAACATTAATTACAAACAATGAAATTTACGTTTGCAATAATGTGAAGTATATTTTGCCAGAATGGGAGTCTCGGAAAATGACACAGTGTATATTTTCTTCACTTCGTAAAATACAAGGAATGAATTACATAATCCAGCATAAATTTTCTGGCGACAAATAAGAGTGAACATGGGGGTAAAATTGTTACGTCGTACATTTCGAGGTGAAACGTGAATGAACAAATTCAAGGTATGTAGGTTATGCTAATCAAAGTATTTTTATTCTTTATGGCATTTTTGTAACTTAGAGTAATTAATAGTGATGCAGTGCCATAAAATGAAGTAAATAAACTTATCTCGCAGTTTTATTATATATTTGCTAGTTAAATTGTTAATAGGTTCATCATAAAGTTCTCATACAGTTTTTTTTTTATAGAAATTCCCTGATTTACTTCAGAAAAGTAATACAGATAATATGTTATTCTTGCGACAAATATTATTTTATAAACTTGTATTTCCCATTTCCATTCTTATGTATTGGTGTGTTTATAATCCTAATCTCTAACCATCAAATGTAACAAATGGATAGATTTTCAACAACTCAACTTACTAATGTGTGTAAATAATGTAATTTTAATTGAATATGTAACTAAAAGTATGATACTTTGCACATACATATTTGTTATCTCCAAAATATTTGTTAGACATTTACAAAATTAGCTAAATTTATGACGAAATGACATGAAAAATAACAAAAAAGTCGAAATCGCTCGTGAAAGTATTTTCACCGAAAACAGGTGGCTCTACAAATTTGCATGTCGTAAGATACATGAATAAAATTTTTGTCACGGACATCATTTATTAATAATGTATATTGTAAATTATCATATATACGTGCATATCTTGACACCCTCACATGCCTTACACACCCTACATTTCCACGTCTGAATTTGTAGTAAAATGTTTATCAGGCGCATAAAAGTGGCTCTTATCTTGGGAGCATAAAAGTGGTTCTGCTTCTCCATAGCCAAAGCTTGCGTCATATGTGATTTTCCATACTTGATTGTCTCAAATGCTATGGAATGACGAACTAGAATCTGTCGATAAATATTTTTTTTGGACAGATTAATGAGTTTATGATTTTTTTTAAAAACAGTCTGTCCTCTGCCTCATCCTGTACCATTATTTACATGTAATGAAACAAAATAAAAAAAATAATTAAAAATATCGTCATGAATAGTGGTGAAAAAAAATTTTCCTGCATCACAACAAAATACAGTATAATCACTTAATAGCGAGAACTTTGTTATAACAAGGTCTTTTTGCGGAACCAACAAAAAATTACGAATTTGAAATAAAAATTTGGATTTTATGAGAAGAAACATGTATGGCGACGGCATGTGAAGCGGACTTGCGGCGAGTTTCAAGACTGTATGAATCATGCTTCTGCTATCTGCCTGATGTAGCTACACCACCCCCAGCCGCCCCCTGTCTCCTTGTCAGTTTTGTTTACTTAGCCACAGCAGCCGACATTTGGTAGCTCGAATCGGGTAGTTGGTAGCAGCTAGAATCAGTTTCCTTCCTCTCCCACCATCCTCTGTTCTGTATGTCTCGAAGGGATGAGTCGCAATTAGAAAGGCCAGGGGAGTGGAAGGGCAGTAAGAATGCAAACTACACGAGATGACGTCATGCACGTGATGTTGCCTGGTAGTTTGCGGAGTTGCCATATTCTAGTACCTTTATACACCTGCAGCAGACTCACTCATACAAGTGTTGCACAGGCTACAACTTGCACTGTTGCCACATGATCTCAACATTTTCTTAACTTTTAGCTGTTTGAGTAAGCCTCACAACATACATTTTCAACATTAATTTCACAAAAAAATTGTTTATTTGAGCAATTAAATGTAATCTGTGCAAACTTTAATAAGTAAATTGAATGTAAAATTAAGAAGTTTTCGTGCAAATTTCTACATGTCTATCAATGATGAAAAGTGAGATGTTATCCTGATGCAGACCAATTTTATGAGCAGAAATGCACTGATATATTATTATCCAGTACAACCCAACATGTCCTAGCAAAATGCAACCTGAAGGTAAGAGTTTGTGTGCAAAACTCAACATGTCAACTTAGTTATCCCACATGTCTGATGTAAGAAAAAACTACACAACATAGTACATATGGGCTGTTGCAGGTTGTCTTGGGTAATAGAAGGTTTACAATTTTGTATGAATATATTAAAACTGCGCTGTATTATATATGCTAGAATACAATAAATCAAGTAATTATGAAGCCATACAATATTTTGTACAGCAACCAAGTACTGCTTTCTAGTGGATAATAAGTGAACCCACGTCGCTGTTATGTGGGAATATTATTAATGAAAGTGATATAGTGATGCTATCTTGTGTATGATCAAAGAAGCACAGTTACTATATCATGTAAGGAAAGTAATATAGGTAGTAATGCAATCTTGTGCATGATGAAAGAAGCACAGTCGTAAACACATCTTACTGATACACACCTACGTATGAGTTTATGTTCTCTTTGATTTTCAAACATTGTTTTTATTCATTACGGCTTTGACTTACGACATCGTGATTCTGTAGCGTAACAGTTGGTTAGTAAAATTGAGTCTACACAAAGTGTAGATCAAATAAATACAGGAAGCAGGAAACAAAAATCAAGGGAGAATAAAAGGAATGTGTAGAAGAAGCCTTAGATCGTAGTCTGTGAACTGTTTTCTCAGTGATTAGTACCTGCTTTTTTAAGAAATAATCAGTTTAGCCAGAGAGAAACCCCCAACTGATTTAACACTGTGTTGTGATTTCTACCGAAAACCTCTATTTCAAAAAGTGTTTTGTGCACGTCAGTTAGGGTTCTATGCTGTGTGTTGTTGGTATGGGTTCTAGGAATCCAACATTTTATATGTGAACTCTATGATGTGAAACAGTTACTTGATGTATGTATGAAAGTAAGTGGCATCCGCGAGATGAAGAGAATTAAAATCAAAATATTTCGTAAAGACGGTGTACTGTGCATAGTGAAAGGTTAAACAACTCGTAAAGTTAACTTGAATAAAACATTCTTATCTCTTTTCAAACGGGCGAAAAGGGATGATGCTACATTGCGAACACATCCTTTATATAATCCCATTAAAGCAGATGAGGATGTTACTTTACTGCTAACCAAACAATTCGGGCCCAATTGGATGTCACAGGAAAATTTAACTATTTGCAAGATGATCCTTCAAGATGCTCCAATTAATGATGATGATGGCTGTGAACCTCAGGATTGTAACGTCTAGACGACGACGTATGTTTCATGTGTAAAACATATTTTGTTGTTTTATAACTTTCGTTTGCAAGCGAATTGACATGGTAGGAAAACTTAAGTGGAGTCACTTTGGAACAGTGCATGTCTTTGTAATATAAAATGAGCCAATTTAACACGTTTGTTGTTTGGAATATGATTAGCAAATAATTTAAACTATGTTTTTGTAACCCTGAGATTTTGTTTGGTATTGTGTTACGTTCTTGTTGTAAAGTGCTGTTAGTATTGTGTAAATACATTGCAAATGAAAATTTAATGATATTAATTCAACAGTGTAAAGTTTATCTATCAAAATCCAACTTGTCCACATTATGTTTCATGCAAATCCAGACAGTCCAGGAATTTTGGTTTTGTTCCTTCAAAATCTGACATGTCCGTAGAACGCTGCGATATATGTACCAGATTAATTTATATATTTAATTTCTGTAAACTATACAAAAATTACCAATTTAATTGTTATTTAATCACTATAGTTCCAAATATTTACTAACGTTTAGCTGTGAGCTGCAGGTTTTTCGCCTTTATTTCAAATTTATTTAAGGTGGACATGTCAAGCTTTGCTCGAAAGCTCCTCAAATGTAAAATGTGGCATTGCCATATTGTAGGCAAAAAATTTGTGCTGTTTTTGCAATAATAATTGAACTCTGTAATCCATTGTTTAGTTTACTGACAACTCTTCATTTCCAGTGAGTACCTGTTATTATTTGGTTTGATGTAATTACGCGAGGCAGCGGCTGCCGACCTGGTGTGCGCACCGCTACAAGATTCGGTTGATGAGTGATTGCAAGTGCAAGACAATGCTGCGATGGCCAAGTTGTGCTGTCAGGTTTTTCATTCGTTTCAACGTGATCAGTGTAGTTTTTTGGTATCATCACGAAGAGCTCAAGCCATACCTGCTTAAATAATCTTATCCTTTTAATTATAACCAGATTCTTTCTGTTGAATATGTTTCAACACAATCCAAATGTCATTTTGGGCATTTTTTTTGGTAAGGGGGGTGTGGGTCAAAATTGGTCCAAT
>PNEQ01079813.1:0-10388 GCA_003012365.1 Medauroidea extradentata | reverse complement strand
CCGTATTTAACGTATATTATTTAAATATCCGCCATGTTTATTTAACTTCCCGAATGCTCTGATTGGTTCATTCCCTTAATTCTTACGGAAAAATATAAAATTTCGCTATATCTATTACTTCTTAAGTCATGGCCCAAACGCCACACGACCTCACACGGCCTGTTAAGTTCTGTTGCGAATCGGTACGTTAAGAAACACACTTTCTATTCTTACGTCAGCTTTTAGCTACACGTCATAATTCTTAAGTTTTTCATTGTGAACCCAGCTTAACAGATATAGGGAATTTTTAAATTTTTCCGTAAGAATTAAGGGAATGAACCAATCAGAGCATTCGGGAAGTTAAATAAACATGGTGGATATTTAAATAATATACGTTAAATACGGTGTGTTGCTATATATGATGGATCTGGTATATTATGATCATTTCAAGCTAAAAAATGCAGTTAAGCTTATATATATTTTTAGTTTAACAACAGAATAGCTGTTTAAAAACAATAGAACATATGGCAACTTAATAACAATACAGTCACTAAACAAATAGTCACTAAATAGCAATACAACCCCTTTAAAACAAGTGCAGCATACACAATATATAGGGAACACAATATCAAAACAAGAACACACTATACATTAATATTCAGTATAGGAAATTTCATCAATTGAGCAAGAATCAATATGACGAGTGATATTGAAGCCGTCACGTCATAAATTAAAATTTACATTCATTTATAAAACTGAAACAAATTTACACACAGTCACATTAGTACAATTTTATAAAATACTAAAAGCAATACAGACCCAATAAAATATTAAGATTCACTGTTATAATATTCATCAATTGAATAAAAGGCTTTATTTAAAAGATATTTCTTTAACACCAATTTAAATTTTATTTTATTTATCTTGCTAAGGTTTCTCAACTTAGCTGGTAATTTATTATATACCTTAATCCCAGAAAAATAAGCCCCTTTCTGTAATTTCTTCACATGATTATTAGGTACATGTAAATTACCACTGATTCTTGTATTGTGGGTATGAACTGCTTGATTCATTACAAAGTATGAAGGATTATTTACTACAAAGTTTGCTATTGAATATATATATTGGGATGGCAATGTCAAAATACCCAAGCTTTTAAATTTGGGACGACATGAATCATGTCTGTTTAGCCCAGCAATTATTCTTATAACTTTCTTATGTAAACGAAAAATATGTATACTATTAGAAGAAGTACCCCAATACATTAAATCAAAAGACATAACAGAGCGGAACAGGCCAAAATAAACCTGTTTAAGAACAGAATTTTTAAAAAGGTAAGACAAATTACGGAGTGCAAAACATGCTGAACTAAGTTTAGAAATTTATATAATCCAAAATGTTTATTACCATCAATATAGTTATCAATATGCAAACCTAAAAAACTTGTTGAAAATATTTCTTTTACACCCATATTATTTGTACCAAATGATAAATTAGGTCTACATTTTGGCTGTTTGGACACCAAAAATTTAAATAATCCAGTTTTTTTCTGGATTCAATATAAGCTTATTTGCGCTAAACCATATATTCAAATTGTTATAAGTAATATTCAGTTCCTAAATAAATCTGATAGAGTTACTATCATGCATCAAAATACTAGTGTCATCTACGAAAAGTACTGTTTCAAAATTATGCAAAAAAGTACGGTAAATCATTAACATAAATCAAAAACAACAAGGGTCCCAAAATTGATCCTTGAGGTACACCGTTCTTAATTAATCTTTTTTTTTTTATAATAAAATTCATTTCCAGATTTATCTATCTTTACATGTTGATATCTTCCACAGTTATTATGAAGTGAACCACGAAAGCTCTACATCATTAATTCCAAAATTATTGAGTTTTTTTTTTTTTAACTAAAATGTGATGATCAACACAATGGAAGGCTTTCGTTATATCACAGAATATTCCTGCAATATTTTCTTTTCTATCTAATGAATTAAGTAGAGTTGATGTTAATTTAAAGATAGCTTCATTTACTGATTTTTTAGATAGAAAACCAAACTGAGATTTGTTTAACAAATTATTATGTTCTAAATATGAAGATTATCTATTATACTTACATAAGTTTTTCCAAAATTTTTTGCAGAAGTTGAAATCAGAGATATAGGCCTATAGATTGAGACTGATTCCATACTATGCTTTTTAAATAATGGGTTAACAACAGTGTATTTCAGACGATCTGGAAATACAGCTGCTTTGAAAGAATTATTAAATATATGACTCAATGGAGCACAAATAACATCAATGCAGTTTTTTAAGAGAATGCTTGTAATGCCATCAAAACCTGACAAAGTCTTAGTAGGAAGAGAATGTACAATTTTACATATGTCATCTGCAGTTATTATACCAACATTAAATTTTAAACTACAGTTAGGCAAATTGGGTGTTAAGTATATCATAGGATCATTATTAGACATATTTTTGGTTTGTAAAACATCAGCTATTGAGAGAAAAAAAGTATTGAAATGATTCGCCACTTCTGCCAGATCATGTATTAAGTTGTTGTTTATATTTAATGTGATAGAAGTATTTGAACTTCCCCTTATCGTTTTTCCAGTTTGTGTTTTTATTATTTGCCATTTTGTTTTTACTTTGTTAGAAGAATTGCAAATTAAGTTTTGATAATACAACTGTTTAGCCTTTGTAATGACTTTAGTTAGTATTTTACAATATTGTTTACATTGTGCATTAATTGCTTTATTTTTAGAAAGTCTATATAGTAAATACAATTCTCTTTTCCTTTTGCATGATATGCCCTTAGTTATCCTTTTTATTAACTTCACTTAATGCAATGTACTTAGAGGGAAAGCTATCTTGAAATTTTCTAAGAAATATAGTCTGGAATGTATTGAATTTTGTATTAGTATCCAAACAATCATAGACTTCTGTCCAATTTTCCTTCTCTAAATTTTGTCAAAAACTTTCATAGTATTATCGTTTATTATCTTTATATATTTATATACTTTTTGTTCACTTTTGGCATTAAAAATTAATTGCAAGTTACTCAAAGTATTCTTCGGACAGTCATATTTTAGGGATAATAACTGCGCATAATGATCTGATAGACCATTTACATGTGCTTGTACCTTAAAATTATCAGTCGTATTTCTTATGAATATATTGTCTATAGTTGTTGAAGTGGTATCAGTAATACGTGTTGAAAAATAAACTGTTTGTTTGAGGTTGAAAGAGTGTAGCATAGTAATCAGTTAATCTTTATCGGCACTATTATCTGAGAAGTCTATATTAAAATCACCACATACGATAATTATGTTGTTACACTTATACAATAAAAAAGAAATAATATTTTCAAGTTTTTGTGTAAAGCTATTGAAATTACCAGATGGAGCTCTATAAATAGCTATAATCACATATGTTTGTGCTCCTATACAAAAATGTACATACACAGCACTCGAAATCTTTTTCTGTACAGTAAGTACTGATATCAATGTGATTAGATTTAATTTCATTTAACAAAAAAATACACACTCGACCCATTTTATATGTGCTTCTACAAAAATATCCAGCCAATTTATAACCTTCAAGATTATACTGACTAATTTCCGATTCTCTTAGATGATGTTCGGAATAACACAAAACCATGGTAGAAGACTGGTTATTTTCATGTAATATCTCCAGGTCAGTTATTGTGTCATTATTTTTACTGTAAAGTCCTCTTATGTTTTAATAAATTACATTAAATGCATTTGTTTGTACATTATTATTTTCTGCCAAACCATATTTTACCCTTTGTAGTTTAAAAGGGTGTAATAATGACTTTGTCTATATTGAACCTGGAATAGGTAATAGTTTTTGTCCTACCTATTTTTTGTATAAAAGTCAGTTTGATTATTATGTAATAACAGTATAGGTTTGCTATTATCTATTACACTCAATACTCCTAAAGAAATTTTAGAGGCTAAGAGATTCTTACCTACATTATTTAAATGGTGACTGTGTATTGTGTACATTTCTCTACTAATATCAGAAATATCTATAAAAGTGACACGTTGCAACTGATTACAGATATAGTTAACCTTTTTGTTTATTTTTTTAATCTCTCTATTTACACATGACCAAGAAGGTAATACATGACAACCCAAAATCCCTACGACCAGAACATCTGTGTTAATTAGTTTAGGTAATGTTTCATTCAAATGACAGAGAAATTCCGCACTTTCGTTGTGACACACATCATTACTTCCACCAATCATTACAACTGTATCTTATGAGTTATTGTTAAAGCATTCTGATTGACAGTGTACAACCACGTTTTTGAATTTGGTACCTGATTTCACAAGGCCTGTGGTTTCTCTATAGGGCAGTATGTCATGCAATTTACCAGAAATATCCTGTCCATGACTATCTCTGTACAAGGTCACTTTACTTACACCTGGAATCTTCGCTTTTGAGGTTGCTTTCCTCTTGCTGGGTACCTACTTCACTACCATTATTTACACAAGACGTTTTTTCATATTCAGTAGTCATACCTTGCAAGACTCCATATCTGTTTTCCACTTGTAAAGAATAATTAGTCCTCGATTGTAGAAATGCCATCTTGAGTCCATTTTTCCTGGTTACATCTTCCCACTTATTCACTTCTTGTTTACTGTTAGCCTTAAGTTCGTGGGTTTGCTTCAACTCTTCTTGCAAAATATCAATTACTACACGTAATGAAGCTATCTCATCTAGCAATTGTTTATAACAGCACTTGATTGTCACGGTAATTATTTTTTAGAACACCAGGTTTTGACAAGTCGCAATTTTCAGCATCTTAGCCTTCTTTGCAAGATATGCACAACCATTTAACTTTCGGTATTTCCATTTCTGTTATTCCGCTACACTTATCAAAATGAAACCAATAGTCACAAAGTTCACATAAAATACAGTTTCTCACTTTTCTGTTGCATTTACCACATTTGTCATTTTGAATTATGCAATTTCCATCGACCATTAGTACCCCGTTACTTGCATCCGGCGCCATGTTTATAAGAGGTGTTAATCTGATTTAATGGAAGTTATTGCTAAAATAACAGAAATATAACATGTTTGTTACATGTACTAGAGCAGACGCTTAACACATTGAAATACTTGTTTAGAAGATCTGTCTACATGAAGTATTCGGTGGCTCAGAGGTGCCGACTCCCCGCGGCTCAGAGGTGCCGATTCCCCGTGGCTCAGTTGGTTGAGCGGCCGGCTATGAGCGGGGGGTTCTGGGTTCGATTCCCAGGTCTGGCCGGGTGTAAATTTGTGTCTGTCCATTTGGGTCTCAACAATTGTCACTATACAAATTGTCACACGAAATGTACTGGGATCACTCAAATTAAGTCACATAAAAGGGGGGAATGTTTGGTGCTGTGAGGATGCGGATGCTTCTGCATCGCCGCTGCACCAAATATTTTTTGTAAAAAAAATAAAAAGAGGTAAAGTTTTGGTTTGCTGACCACAATGTTGATGGTTCAAAACTCACTTGGAATATTTATTTTTAGTAATTTAAATTTGTTAATATATATTTGCACATTACGAATAATTTAAGTTTTCTTGGGCTTATACATGCACCCTCTGTGTAATGTGATTACCCAACTGTACGAGAACTGTTATTCAAGTAATGAACATGGAGATGTAATTTTTAATTTCTAACATTTTTATACATTGGTCTTTCATTTATACCATTCCTTGGCGATATTCTGGACAACTGACGACGATATACATCGAGGAATCTACAATAATTTCACGCATTTGAAGAAAGCAGAGTGGTCGGGTTGTTATTGGTTGGAATTGAGAATTAACACTTTTATTATGAACCAGAATTACTTAAGACATTTTTCCGTGTGTGTGATTGGCGCTTACTGCATAATTCTTAATTCTTAAGTTTTTAATTGTGAACTAACCTTAACAATTACTACACCCGAATGTTCCCGGTGCTCACCCACCGGGTGGTGCATGTTCTGGTTATTTATTTACTTTCCAAGCATCATATGCGCTTCAATACATATCGAAAGTGATTTGTCAGAATAATTTCAGTTAAATACAGTGATATATACGATACAAATACCAAACTCTACAGCAAAACACACACATAATTGTAGTCAAATTACAGATCAAGAGCAAGAGAGACAATTTTCGCAAACTTTACATATATATATATATATATATATATATACATACACAGGGTGTAAGAAAATTAATAGCCGAATCTCCGGGAGGCGATTCCTTAAGAAAACATGAAGTCGACATTATATAGGACACTTTTTAAAAAAAATGAATATAAAGGTGGAATATGCTCTTGAAAATCGAGTTTGAAAATCGTATTTTGTCAGTAAATAAAAAACGGTCAGGAGTTAAATTACGGTACATTAGGTGGTGTTACATATTATTGAGATCTTAAACGTGTAAAAGTTTCAGCCTTCTAATTGTCTCCTTTTATGAAAATAATAGGGTTTGCCTCCCTTATATCGTATAAAATTACGTGGGCGTTATGGTTTGTGAACATTACATGTTGTCTTATTGGGCTGTGCACCGTAAGGAACAAAAAAGTTCCTCTTGTCACAAATGCCTAGAATGTACCGTTTACCAGAAAATGTACACAATTGTTCTGTACCTGGTATGTAAGCAAAATGTGCTACATCCAATAAAAAATGGATTTGTACCATGCTCTCTGGAAAATGCAACCAGTGATGCAGTTGTTGAAGCACGTCGCCAAATGCATTTACATAAACGAAAAATCAAAAACATACCCATGCTTGACTCAGTTAATTTGGCAACAAATGTAATTTAGCAAAATGCACAAAATTTAATTATTTTTAAAACAGGCATACGCGAACTTCATAAACAACAGAACACACTTTAGTACATTCTAATGTCATGTACGTATTTCGCTAAGAAATAAATAATATAGTATCGGGGATGCACCCTAGGTGCGGGGATAACTCCAAACTGGTTAGTGGCATTCTGATTTTGGGCCTGTAGGCTGCCATAATCTCTGCATTGTGACAATGGAATTAGATCCTAAGAGGGAGCGTTGCCGGAATAAAAGGGTGGGGAAACTGGAGTTATCTGAGAAATCCTGCCGACCAGCGACATCGTACATACAATTCCCTATTGCAAAAAAAAACTGGGACTGTAACCCACCGGGGATCGAACCAAGTGAAAATCGAACCTGGATCGTCGTGATGGGAGGATATGATCCTGATCACTGGACCATAGTGGCCCCCAATAAATGCCGATGAATAATAAAAACGAAATGCTATGAAATGACATCTCTGCAGCCAGGACGTTTTGTCTGCTGTACAGTTTAAAAAATGACAGGTGTTGTCTTAAATAATCACACAGATGCTTCGTATTGCGTACGGTATTCAATGGTATGGCCTTATGAACAAGGCCTGCAAATGTGTCTATCCTAAATTTCACAATACTTTGATATGTAAAAATGTTGGTGCACAATGCTTAGAAGCAAAGGCTGTGCATAGTTGCGTTCTCAGTTGGAGCGATACATCAATAGATCAATAGCGTTACAGTACATTAGAAAAGTCCATAACTGATTGCCTAAATCACAGGATGTGTTTGAAATGACCTCCTTCACATACGCAGCACAGTCTCGACTTACACAGTAGGGACCCACACACATGTTCAAAGATATCTGGGAAATCTCGCACATTGCCTGCCACAGTTGCGAGTCCTGCTACCAAGTTCTCCTTGTCCACAATTGGGGCCTGATACACAGCACTTTTCATGTACCCCCACAAAAAGAAGTCCAGAGGATTTAGATCACGGCATCGGGGTGGCCATGCAACGGGTCCACCGCTGTCAATACATCTGTAACGAAATGTTGTAATTAAGAAGTTTCGCTTAATACGAGAGAACTGAGGCGGCGCACAATTCAACTACAACCACAAGTTCTGTCGGACCACCAGTGGTGCATTGTCTGGCAGTTTAAGTAGCGTATTCTCGAGACATATCCGGTACATGACACCATTAAAGATTACAACCCCAGTTTTTCGCAAGTGGGAATCGTGTGGAACAATGTCGCTGGTCGGCAGGATTTCTCAGAGAACTCCCGTTTCGCCACCCTTTTATTCTGGCAACACTTCCTCGTACGGTCTCATTCCATTGTCACAATACAGAGATGATGACAGCGTAGAGACCCAAAATCAAAATGTCACCAACCACTTTGGAGTTATCCCCGCCCCTAGAGTGCATCCCCGATACGATATTATTTATTTCTTACCGAAATAGACGTTCGCGGATGCCTGTCTTAAAAATAATCACATTCGGTACATTTTGGTAAATAACAGTTGTTACCAAATTAACAGAGTCGCGCATAAGCATGTTTTTGATTTTACGTTTATGTTACTGCATTTGGCGATGTGCTTCAACAACTGCATCACGGGTTGAATTTTCCAAAGAGCTTGGTACAAATCCGTTTTTTATTGGATGTTGCACATTTTGCCTACATACTAGGTACAGGAAATTGTGTTCATTTTCTGGTAAACGGTGCTTTCTAGGCATCTGCGACAAGAGGAACTTTTTTGTTCCTTACGGTGTACAGCCTAATAAGACAACATGTAATGTTCACAAACCGTAACGCCAAAGTAATTTTATGCGATATAAGGGAGGCAACCCCTATTATTTTCATAAAAGGGGACAATTAGAAGGCTGAAACTTTTACACGTTTAAGATCTCAATAATACGTAATACCACTCAAAGTACCGTAATTTAACTCCTGACCGTTTTTTATTTTCTGACAAAATATGATTTTCAAACTCGATTTTCAAGGGCATATTCCACCCTTAATATTCACTTTTTTTTTAAAAACGTGTCCTATATAATGTCGACTTCGTTTTTTCTTGAGGAATCACCTCCTGGAGTTTCTGCTATTAATTTCCTTACACCCTGTATATTTATATATATATTTATTTATTTATATATATGTAGGATGTATGTATGTATATGCACGGGTATGTGTGTATGTATGTATATATATATATATATATATATAAAGTTTGAAAAAATTGTCTCTCTTGCTGTTGATCTGTAATTTGACTACAAATATGTGTGTGTTTTTCTGTAGAGTTTTGTATTTGTATCGTATATATCACTGTATTTAACTGAAATTATTCTGACAAATCACTCTCTATATGTATTGAAGCGCATGTGATGCTTGGAAAATAAATAAATAACCAGAACATGCACCACCCGGTGGGTGAGCACCGTGAACATTCGGGTGTAGTAATTATTAAGGTAAGTTCACAATTAAAAACTTAAGAATTAAGAATTATGCAGTAAGCGCCAATCACACACACGGAAAAATGTCTTAAGTAATTCTGGTTCATAATAAAAGTGTTAATTCTCAATTCCAACCAATAACAACCCGACCACTCTGCTTTCTTCAAATGCGTGAAATTACTGTAGATTCCTCAATGTATATCGTCGTCAGCTGTCCAGAATATCGCCAAGGAATGGTATAAATGAAAGACCAATGTATAAAAATGTTAGAAATTAAAAATTACATCTCCATGTTCATTACTTGAATAACAGTTCTCGTACAGTTGGGTAATCACATTACACAGAGGGTGCATGTATAAGCCCAAGAAAACTTAAATTATTCGTAATATGCAAATATAAATTAACAAATTTAAATTACTAAAAATATATATTCCAAGTGAGTTTCAACCTTGCGGTCAGCAAACCAAAACTTTACATCTTTTTATTTATTTCAAAAATGTGTGGTGCAGCGGCGATGCTGAAGCGTCCGCATCATCATTGCACCAAACATTCCCCCCTTTTATGTGACTTAATTTGAGTGTGACGCGGGTCGTCCCTGACCTCCCCTGATCTGAGCCCGTCGTGCGCATCAACCCCAACGGAACGGTCCGAGGCGGCCTGGCTGCTTGTGCATATTGGAACGCACCCGCCCACGTGCGTGACGAGGTGGCGGCGCCTAGACGCCGCCCCCGCGACGTCGAGTGGACACAATATGTGCCTCGGACCCAGAAAACGGCCATCCATTGGTAGGAAAGTGCCCCCTTGACGGAAACTCTCAGTATATGACAGCAATTCCAACTCTCTTGTTTTAGCACCCCAGTGTTATCCCCGTCAAGGGGGATCACGCCACCAACCCGGAATAGCCATACGAGGCTAGGGGAACGTGTAGTTCCAGTGTAGCTCAGTTAATATGACCTTTGTCGTGCATAACCCCATGTGTCGCACAAACACCCCTATGCCTCGCGGCAAGTTGGACTCGCCCACGCGGCCAACTTCGCCGCGCAAAAACATGTAACTGTCTCCCCCAAACTTTTATCATAATTACGTTATTCTTAAAGTGCGACGTTCTGCCTTGTAACTAA
>PNEQ01079812.1:0-10388 GCA_003012365.1 Medauroidea extradentata | reverse complement strand
ACCCGGCGGCTAGGCCGAGTCCCTGACGACTGAAGAACTTGGGCAGGTTGCCCTCCTTTTATACTGGCCAGAAGGGCTGAAAGTACCGTTAGGTGGGCGGCGCAAAATGGCCGACGAGAGCTCGTGACTGTCTGCTGCTACAAGTGTGCCACCCTCACACTCTAAAATTACTCCCTCGGGTCAAAACTACTCTGCCACATAAAATAAATATCCCGACTGGAATACATAATACGCGTGTTGCCGTTAAACACTAAAAGTAAGGTACAAAAACACTTGAATGAGTATTAAATACATTTCAAATCACAAGGAACAAATATAATATATAATTACGTGCGTATTTTCCCGTATCCATTTGTGAATGCACTTTACAAAGTCCGTGCACGGGATTGGTAATACTAGTTTGGCGCTCGGCCGTATTTGTAAACAAACACTCGTGGAAGGTTAACAAAGTTGCGTGATACAATTATACAATGAAAATACACATTGGATAAACACTGGAATATATTAACGTAAGTAATTATGGGTTTACAAATAAAGACTGTAACTTAACAATCTTACAAGCTAAAATAAACTGCAACACAGTAATTGGCAATGTGCGGGCGCATGCTAAGACTTTAAGGTTAAAATAGCAAGTATAAAAAAATCGGGGGCGAGCGTTAAAGATTTTACAGTTTGACGCAACTGACACGCGTCAACTTCCCCTGGACTCCCTCGTACGCATGCAGAAAGGCAGAAGCGTAAGGTCGCAGGGTGTAGATAGACTCAGGTTAAACACAGTTGGGTACACAGTGGAATTGTTAGTGTCATCTACGCCAGGTGCAGGTGGCTGGCAGCTCCCTCTTGTGAAGAAACAAATGGGCTAGGCATACCTCGGGGACACACACATTTACCACCTAGGAGATAGGTTGAACACGAGCTCTAGCCATACCATGATGTGACAGACATTTATGTGTACGAGAGATCTGTCTTTCCCCTCCACTACTAATTCATTCACTACCAGTCCTGCGAGAGAGAGCTAATGAAGTGTTTCAATACCCTCTTAAGAACGACGATAAGGTTGCTGTACTGACTGGCCCTTCTTCCCGGTTTCAGTCCCGCCTACACTACTCAATCTCTTCTATTGTTGTGCTATTTCATAATGGAAATGAGGTCACTAGGTTGAGTGCTGCTTCAGACTCCTGGTATCATTATGCTATTTTCTAAGCTGCACAATGTTGGACTGCCCTGCATTATGGTCGGGAGAATTTTCCAGTAAGTCTTAGGTGAGGCCCACATCTGCGTTCCACTGTACTCTTTCACCAGTGAATGTGGCAACAGTGTTGCACTAAACTGTGGCAGACAGCACTAGAACACACCAGACAAACCACAGAGACACAGCTCCTTAAAAAATACAGCAAATAGATTTTCTAAAAAAATTTATCTTTCCTAGTATTCTAACTAAAATACAAATGTCCGTATCGTATCAGAGTTTACTGTTAGGGTTATAAAGAAAACTTGGACGTTCAAGAGGAGATTGATGTATTCTTTAATTTTGTTTCAAGAATTCAATGAACAAAAAATTAACCCAAAACACTTCCGCAGTAACAATTTCCTGAACAATGCCTTTGGACTTAAAGAGTAAAACGAACAAGTATAGAGGAAACAAGGGATGAGAAATAAACAGAGCTCTGGGAGTCTATTCCAGGATTTAAATCTGCCCTTAGTATTTCAGTAGTCACCAACCTCAATATACAACACATTTACTGTGAGACTTTAGTTCCCTACGCACTGTCAAACGTTGATTTTTACAAACTTCGATTTTACAAATACAATGGTTTTACCAAGTGAAAGTTAGGAACAATATATATAAACTACACACACTGAAGCATTCATATATACATTCTCTAGCTCACTAAACAACCAACATTTAGAGTTTAACTGTCCAATATTAATTGGTAGGTCACAATAGAAGAGTGAAGCATGGTTGGCACCAAATACATGCCAGGTCATCCATGCCACTCACATGGTAGGCCTCACGTCAAACATGACATGACAGCTCGGCAATGCCTTGTTCTATAATATTCTGCGTGTATCTTACTTGCTTCTGAAGGCACAGTGCTTCTTCTACTTCTTGAATATGTGAAGGATTCTTGGATTACTCCCAAATGTTCTCTTCTAGCCTTGCTTTTCTCACGAAAACTGAAAATAAAAGCACACATTCATTCTTATTTCTTTTAAACTTTTACTCTACCAAATTTACTTAACTTAGTTAACCTACAGTACCTACTTGTTCGTTAGATACGCTTGTCATTTATGTTTTCTTTTTGTTTATACAATGTTGTTATTTTCAAAATAAAGGCTGTATGAACATAATTTGATCACACAAGATACCTACGAGTAATTTTTCAGAATTACTTCCTCTTTAGTACAAATACCATTTATATTTTTACTACTGTGTTACTTTTTTTATGTCTACTATTTAAACATAATATGTTTGCACCCAATTTATAATGAAACATTTTCCAGAATTTCACTAAACTAAGTACATATAGTTCAGTAAAGAAAAAATTGTTTGTATTTTGTTCACACACTATGTTAATAGTTGCACGGTGGCAGAAATTGGAATTTTAATCACATGAAATATCTAACTGAAAAATCGATCAGAATTCATCTAACTCAGTATGCATACACTAGTACCTAATAAGTGACTCCAATTTTATGTTTTTGTACATACTGTGATCTATTTTTAAAAACTATTGTTCATAGAATTGTTTTTGAATACATAAAATATATGAAGACCATCTTTTAAAATTTCTTCAGACCTGCACACATTTAGTACAAATAGGGTAAAGTAAATTTAAAGTTGTTGGTTCACGTGTTGAGTGATATATACCCGCCAATTTAGAATATTTTATGACATGAATACATTTTAATACATGCATGTCAAGAACAACAGCACATATAGAAAGCCAATTTAATATTTACATATTTTATTAATCTACTTTGATTTCACTAGTTTATTTTTGTAGAAGCTCCACCCTGCTAGAAGAAACATAAGGATAAACAAATATGTACTGTATTTAATATTTCTACACATACACAAACAATTTTATCTTTAAGTGTTAATTTGCACCCATTGTAAGAAAGTATATTTGTTAGTTATGATAACTTGTTTTAGTGTATGAAATAGTGAGGTAAATATTCTAGTTTTGTTAAAGTGCAAAATTGCTATTGGAGAATTAATATTTCATTTGTTGCAAGGTATTGACAGTGAACTTATACCAGCATTTTTATGAGTTAGTGACTGTTTGCAATTCACTTTATGTCACATATTTTCTTACAGCAGTACATAATATTTGGTAGAATATAAAACTACAAACCTTCCACAATAATTGCATTTAAAAATATATGTGCTGTAGCAAGGAGTAAAAGTGGTGACACTGTGTTACTAAGACATAAGATTTAAATGTATGCAAATCTTAAAATTGATTCAAAACCAAAATCTCGCAGTTAGAAGTTGTTGTAGCAATTTATACAACAGGCATCATTTGAACAAACTCAGCAAGTGATCTTTGAATTATTTTTACAATGGTGTTGTATTAGTTTATAAACTAGATAAAAAGAGGAAGGCTCCGACGCCAGACACACTGTTGTCAGGCACTTACAAAAAGCTTCCGCTCAGGTCAGATGACACACGGCTTTTTGAAACAAGAACTGCATGTTCTGACTGAATAACGGCGGACATATGCTGTTTCTTCACTAAGAATAATTGCCACCAGCTGTGCTATACCCGGGTCACACACACACCACGTATACACAA
The DNA here is from genome assembly GCA_003012365.1 of Medauroidea extradentata. NCBI lineage: Eukaryota > Metazoa > Arthropoda > Insecta > Phasmatodea > Phasmatidae > Medauroidea > Medauroidea extradentata. The sequence continues at coordinate 6,589 of PNEQ01079812.1, read as the reverse complement.
GAAATGCCTCTGGGAGATACAATAGTGCTGTCTCCCTCACACACGCACCCACAGAACTACTCGTGCTTATCTCTGCTTAGCTTGCTACAGCTCATATTTTACACTGCAGACTTTCAGCTTCTTGAGAAAAGCAACAAGGATGGCAGACGAGAGGACGCATTGGCGTTACCGTCTCCTGTGTCAGTGCATTTGAGGTTCTGATTTACCTTCACGCTTACACAGTCGGCCGTACGTGTTTTCATCTTTTAATTTACTGTACACCAATTATAAATTATAATTTAACACACTAAATGTCCCATAAACTTGAGCGAGAAGCAATAAATCCTTGCATTGTTAAAGTGTCTTGAACACTGTCAGGAAGTGCGTTGGTGGGAACAAGAGTAACTCACAGTTTTTTTTGTCTTTGAATGAATCTGTTTGGACAGCTAAAGGGGGGAAAAAAATAAAAAAGTAAAAAAAAAAAAATCGCAAGTAGTGGGCCGTGTGTAAAAACGAGCATGTCTAGCTTTAGCACTGCTTTTCAACGAACTATCTATCTAGATTTGGTAGCGCTCGCGTAGGTCAGACATGTTTTCTGTATGCACACTGCCGGGATAAAATCACAAACTTGTGACCTTGCTCAAAGTCAATGCCTACACATGCGCACACTTCTGTTATAGTCTGTCTCATGAAAGAATTCCATTTTTTGACAGTTTTGAAGGCTATCGTGTGTACCAATTTCTGCAAGAGATCACTTTTAATTTTGATAAATTGCACAGTTTGAGACCCAGCTAAGTGTGTATGGTCAAAAGTCATGTGTGGCAGAGGAAAACACTGCTTATTTCATGGAAACAACTCACAAAATAAATGCAATCACAACTGTCAAAAAGTGGAATTCTTATATGAGACAGACTATACTGCTAATTGGCTTCGAACTTAACTTTATGCCGCCGCTTAACACAGTTCACTACTAGTGCACGAAAATAAAGCAAATACCAATGTTTGCGTCACTTATTTTTGCTGGCAAATAACACTAGCATTACCTGCCCAACAGACAAATGAACAATTACATTCACCCGTCCAAGCAGACTTATATGTCTCGGGCAAGCGCAGAAATTATTCAATGCAAGTCACACTGTGAAAGGGCACACAGAATTATCATCAGAGCATGCATGCTAAAATAAATAAATCAATTAATTAATTGCTACACTCATCAAACTCATTACATTGGTCTGCAGTGGCCGGTGCGCGCATACTTGCAGCGCACCCACACGGGCGAAACACCGTTGAGGCAGTCCAACAATTGATAACCATACTTACATGTAGCGGTGGAGTTTTGGCCCGTTTTGACTTAGCAAATAGTTGCACCAATACTTGTTGGGTATTACTGTAACCAGCGCGTACTTACCTGTTGAAATAAACCTATATTTCCTTAAAAAATTGTACTACTTTGTAATTAAATAATATATAAGACCGTATTAATGTAATTTTCGGGTTTAGAGGTCAGAATCTGCCAAATTCGGCTATAACGAAGACACTGCTATAGCGAAGTTCGAACCCAGAACCGTGACATTTCGCTATAACGAGAGATTACTGTATTTTGTAGCATGTCACACAAATTTTTAGTACAGCGCATCAAAAATACTTTTTAGTCACATATAACATGCCACTAAATTAAGTTACTAACCCTTAAATTACAGCCAAAAGTATTATTAATGAAAAGGCAAACACCCTAAAATAACCTTTCAAGTTTTTTACTAAAGTCATTTTTTGTATTGATGCCACCAACATCCTTCTCAGCCCTCCTGGACTGACATATAATTGGGTTTGTAGAAGGTACAGAGGTCTCCTGACCCACTGCAATCTCTCCACTCTTCCTCTGCATCACTGTAGTTTATTGTGAAAATGTACAGTGTTCCAGGAGTTGACTGAGGGATTTTCCGACCAGAAAACTAACTTGCATTCCCGTAAAAATGTAGTTTTATTTAACTTTATGTTGCAATGAAATGGGCATTTCCATCCATTACTGTTTACTGAAAAAAGTCAGTATAAAAACCCAGCACAAGTCCAGGAGGATAGACAAAGAAGAAAAGATATTGCATCTCGCAGCCTACGCAAACAGCCGGAAAAATTTGGCTGGAGAGTCCAGAAGGTTGCCTGAAAATGAATTAATAAAGAAATAAGACCACGGTGCTACCCATAAACTTTGAATTTGCCACTCCCGAATAATTTCGTAACAGGTTGGGGCCACAGCCCCTTGATGCAACCACACTCGCTGGTGTCTTTGAATATTAGTGCAGATGGCGGAGGCAAAACTCTCTAGAAGGGGTCACACACGCCACCCCAGGCCATGCGCCTATTGGCGGCCTGACGTCGTGTGACCACAATACCATCGACCTTCCCTTTAGAACCCAAACAAACAACTGCGTAGAACATGGTAACAATGCGGAAAATAACCAGTAAAAACCAGAACATGCCACAAAGCTACTGTTATCCCCGCCCAAGGTCAACTAGTAATAACATTATTGATTATACCCTAACTGAATTCTAGATTATTACATCTCGCAACTGCGTTTCCATACCTTCCCCTATAAAAACTGAGACCATTAATAAAATTTTTTTTATTAATTTTCATTATTACTGGATAAAAAATTACCATACCTGCTTAAAAATACTTTACATAAAACAAAAACATAACCCTGCAATGCTACAATCAACTAATTATAAATTATTTTAGTTTCTGACATTTCTACTTGTTTTACTTGGTACTGTTAGTTTTTTAAATTGATTAACAATATAAATATAATATAAGAAGGTTACCAGAGAGCCGGGGTATCACACACAGAATACAGGCGACATAAATATTAGCTGGTGGTAGCAGACAATCTGTGTACTCTGAAGTATGACATGAAATGAGGACCTACCATGGAGAAGTACTGGGATGAGAGCCACCGGCCAGCCACTATTCAGGGGACTGAGCCTGGATCGCCTAGGTCGGAGGCGAGTGGTCTGAACACTCGGCCGCACAGTCAGGAAATATTGACAGGTTTACTGACATGTAGGCTAACCCCCAAGAATATCCGTGTATTCAAGCAGACACCACACGTTCATTAGCTGCGAAAGTGATATGAACTTACAGTTACTGGAATTTTAGCGTGAGCATAAGAGAAAATGTGAGTTTTTTCAGGTCTCTACTCACATCTGCAAAACGAACCACTGATTTTGTTTGTTTTTACAATGCTAGTAAGGTAACTGGACTGTGCCCATGGCTTAGTGCTGAAAGGCTCTGTCCTTTATTATTTTCAATCAAACAGTCACCATTAACTAATAAACTTCTCTAAAAATAGCTTTCCCATAAGAAATTATCATAAGTTTAACAAAATGTACTACTTGGTTCGAGACATTTAGGCCTGCGACTGTAGTCTGCATCCGAAAGAGCTTAAAATAACCATTCACCTGGCAGCTTGTCCACTTCTCCCAGTCTATAAACATCTTTCAGGTGTTTGCCAGGTGAAAGAGCTTTCACATTCACTGTCAGTGTAAATATATGGCAACATAGCACAATTTTCTACCTTTCAATAGCACTCATCATGGCTATAGGAATGCATCCTATCATTTGCAATAGCCATTTGTGGAAATAAACAAAGCTCATATGAGAGTGTTATTTTTCATTATAGGTTAGTGAATTGTCCTTGTTGATCATAAAGATAAATACAGCAAATAAACCTGCTTGTGTTACAAAGCTTGTGTCGCTTCCATCCAGATTGATGTGCTTATCCTTGTATAATTTTAACTGTGCATGGTAGCTTAGGTATAGTCAGATTTTTATCAACTATTATGTGCAGGGCCTGGGCGGAAAGAAATTCTAAGTCAAAGTCGCTGGAAACAAAGAGATTATTATAAACAGACATAATATTCACACGAATGTTACTACCAGTAACAACATATTTTGAGGTGCTATTCATTTTATTTTATATGCATTTTTTAGCATTTTAGCTTGTCAAAAATATGTAACATTTTAGCACAATCTTCGGCTTAATAAGAAGCCTACGTGAAACCCATTATCTTTGTACAGTTCAAATGAATCTGATCTATTTGTAATGTATCTTTTAAGAAGCCAAACATTACCTTTGAATTCATCATAAAACTCAAAAACTTCATTTATGAGATTCTTGAACTCCTTAAAATCCTCTGCTGTTGTCGACCAAAATAAACAAAACACACGAACAGGCTGTCGAAAGAACTCCAGACTCCTTTTACTTTACAGTGAAGAGTCATCCACTCTCAGCAGTAATCCAACTACCGAAAGACGTTTATAGTGCACTTTTTATGCTGAAGAGTTTTTCGGAAACTGGTTAACACTCTAAAGTCTACTATAGTCCTTGGCCTAAGTGAACTAAACAACTCCATCCAATAGCGATAAAGGCAAAAAATTACTTCAAATGCTGTCATGTATCCATTCACTTTGATTCAGAAGTTGAATGCTGTCAGCTTGTACACCACATAACCTATAGTACCGCACCAATATTTCTAAACCCCACATTTCTTGAACAGCAGCTGAGACTTTGTAGCAACACCAAGTGCTCTAGTTAGTCTGAATTTCAGAGGAGACTTATCCAACAATTTTGTTATACATTGCACTAGAGCTTGGCCACAACATTGCTTGAATTACAGACCAACGTTATTTTATCCCTTATACTTGGAATACATCTCTTACAGCAAAACCAACATCAACATTCTTTGTATGTAGCAGTTATCTGTGACCAAAATAAGCTAGCCTAATAATGGAAAAATCTTATTAATAGCATCGTTCTTGATAAATGTACCATTAACGCACGTACCAGTGAGAAGAGAGCAGAATGAAGAAATGAAACCACTGGAGATTCAATATGAAACTGTCTCAAGAAGAGTTTTAACAAACCTACAAGAGAATAAAATAATCAAAATTGTGCTGACACATTTAGACACAATAGTACAAATCATCATCCTGTCTGCACACATTATCTAGCACTGCACACTCCACTAATTTTGATAAGGTAGAGTTCTAAAATCTTGAAATGCAACTTCCCGGTTTCAACCCAACGAACAGAACAGAATTTCTTAGGACAAACTGTGCAAGAACATTTATAAATAAGACACACACTGCTCTTACCAATTGAAAAATCTCCCACTTAGTTCCTTTTACAGCAGTATTAAAAGTGCAATGTGCAGGTATGCAAGCCACAAAACCCTACATGCTATATATAGTAAAGTGGACACACTACGATAGTCGCCATTCAAAAATCTATGATTAACATTTGGGTAATCCATTGACCATAGTATTATTTTACTTGAATTTATGTCAGACAGAGAAGTTTCAAAATACATAAGCAAATAGTTGCAATTATGTAATCAAGAAATGCAGAGGTACAGTACTGGGGTAAAACTATAGTACCTAAATTTCATGACAAGGTGCATCTGTTACATTTGAGTCACCATATTTGAACTCTCACCAAATCTGACAACCTCATAGTTACAGTTTGAAAGCAATTTCACCAACTGTGTACTAAAATATGGCCCTGCCCTAAACCCTGTACTGTACAACTATAATTTTATGAGACAGCACTGCGTGTGATAATAACCACTTTAAATAAATTAATGACCTTGCAAAACTGTATTAAAAATTTTTCCCACCAAAATAAAAAAATTTAATTAAAATGTAGGGAAGGGTGTGCGCAACGATGTGTGCGTGGTAGGTATGTAGAGCAGGGTCGGGCAGCTGGCCAGGAGGAGCACAGACAAGAGATTTGACCAATGACGAGAGTGGTTGTTGGCGAGTCTGTGCACGGAAAAATATGAAGTCAGCGGTGCCAGGCCCGCGGAAGCGATTGTAGTTCACGGGCAGTAGAAACTTAAAGGATCTGACAAGACAGTGAGAAGTTTAAGAAACTCGCTATGTGTCTGCCAGCTTGCAGAGTGAATGTGGTTATTAACTTAGGTGTATTAATGTAATCTGTGTCACTGAGGCAAGCACATTTTTGACAAGTTAGTCACGGTCATGAAGACCAAGTGCCATAAATGGGTGAACAGACCGAGGACGTTTAACACAGCATTGATTGAACTTATGAACTGTGTGAACACACACTTGAATTCGTTTAGCTTTGTAGATCTGCAGTTCTTAGTAAATGAAATAAAGTATAATATTTTCAAGATACTGCAGTTGCTGCATGCACTACGGTGTGGAAACTACAATTGATAAACACTGTGAGAGTTACTACCATCGTGACACTCAGCAAATTTTGAATACGCAACACAGCTAGCCTTGCCAGTTAGAGCATAAGGGTTTTTGCAAAAGGAATTCTGTGTCTTTCTCGAGGGTATGATTGAGCTACTCATAGAAACATTTCAACGAAGTAATATGCCGCTTCTATGGGACTGAAGGTACTGTGACACTTAACTAGGGTCATTCCATTTTAAATCAACAAAATTTGAAATATTTAGTAGCTGCATGATTTTAGATTTTCACAGAATTTTGTAGGTTGTTGGAACATACTATCTAGAGTACAAAAATACCTTTTTTAGATTTTTAGTTTAAAAAAATTTGTATATATACACATTAATAGATACAATT
>PNEQ01079811.1:0-10388 GCA_003012365.1 Medauroidea extradentata | reverse complement strand
TCTTGTACAAAAGGGGAGATGTCATGAGTAGTTCAATACCACACGGTTGGCAGGCATGCAGCAGCAGCATACAGACGTTTACGGACAATGGGACAGTGTATAATTTGCTGAGTACTAATGTAATGGTTAATGTAGCGACCACCTCGCCTACGTGTGATCATGTAATGTGCATTACCATGTAATAAATAGCTACAGTTAGCACATACCCATATTACCAGTGCAGCCGTGCTGGGATGGTTAGCACGTACCCATATTATCATTGCAGCAGTGCTGGGATGGTTAGCATGTACCCATATTTCCAGTGCAGCAGTGCTGGTATGGTTAGCACGTACGTACCCGTATTTCCAGTGCAGCAATGCTGAGATGGTTAGCACGTACCCGAATTACCAGTGCAGCAGTGCTGGGATGGTTAGCACATACCCGTATTACCAGTGCAGCAGTGCTGGGATGGTTAGCACGTACCCGTATTACTATTGCAGCAGTGCTTTGATGGTTAGCACGTTCCCGTACAACCATTGCAGCAGTGCTGGGATGGTTAGCACGTATACGTATTACCATTGCAGCAGTGCTGGGATGGTTAGAACGTACATGTATTACCAGTGCAGCAGTGCTGGGATGGTTAGCACGTACCCGTATTAGCAATGCAGCAGTGCTTGGATGGTTAGCACGTACCCGTATTACCAATGAAACAGTCCTGGGATGTTTAGCACGTACCCGTATTACCAATGCAGCAGTGCTGGGATGGTTAGCATGTACCCGTATTTCCAGTGCAGCAGTGCTGGTATAGTAAGCTAATTGCATCGCATTGCACATTTAGTTTCCAGTGCAACAATTCTTATAATGTTATAATTCACTTGCTTGTTTCAATGTACGATGGGAAGGTGTTGTACTGGTTTCTGCTTTACTTTTGATACCTTCCCTGATTAGTTTAAATGTAAATTTGTAATATTATAATTTTGTAAGAAACAAAATAATTGGTGAATTTTATGTTACTTACTGTACAGAACTTAATGAAAAGTATTTTGGAAGGTATACTTCCTTGGAATATATATATAATATAAATTTAATTTTACGCGTGGAAATTGAATTTGTATACTTGCGATGTGATAAAATAGTGTTTAATGAATGTTTTGTGGATGAGTTCGTAAGTGCAACTTTATATTATTTTTGTGTACTTGTAAATCCTTCTCTGCTCATCCACATGTTTAAAAACCCTTGCTCGGGAGTGTTACAAGTAATTGTCGCGCAGTACCTTGGACGGAGTGAATGTTGACGAAACGACTGATGCTGTGCAATTTACTGGTCAAACCATTTGAGATCCGATATAGATTGTTCTTGCAAGCCAATGTTTTACAAAGATCAGCAGTAGTAGCAGTGGCATCTTGGATCTGTCTACAAAGGTTAGTTACGCATGGGGAAACATGTTGCTTAATTTCTTGTGGGAATGGTTTGCTAGAACTGAGTCTCATACATACAAGCAGGATATTTAGCCATTAAGTGCTCTTATGCATGAAGAAAGTGTATGATGGACGCGGTACGTAACCAGTCAAGGCGGCTGTCTACCCAATGCTTCAAATGCGTTGCAGTGTGTTCGTAAACAGGTTTTTTCTACTAAAATATTTCACGTACGCCCATTATGTCAACGTAAGAAAACTAATTAGTTGGCCATTTATGTGTTTCGAAACACTGCGTCGATACGTTAAGGTGTATCAATGTCTCGAAACAGTATTGCAGGGGTGCTAGACGTACCAGGATTCTGGTAGAAGTACCAGTTTTCAGGGTGCTGTACTATGTACCAGGATACTTTCGTCCTAATACGCGAAAGTACCAGGATTTCAGAATTTTGCCTCAATTGTATCAAAATGTATAATTAAATAGTATTTAAAGCAGAACCGTTTCTCTTAAAATAATTAAAGACGTGATTTAGTACTTCATATTTTTTTCATTTCCGTAAGCATTTGCAAATTTTTTTTACCATATACCAGGTTTTCGTTTAAAGTACCAGCTATTTGTGGTGTCAGTAAGAGGATTTTGGAGTTACAATGCAACATCTTTGCAGTATTGTTTCATCTGCTTCAGCAACGTGTTGCTTCAACAAGTGGTATTTGAATGAGATTGTTTCAAGCAGCACTGTCCCATTGTTCAGTTTCATAGTTTCATACTATCTCAGTGCTTTGTACGAGCCAATATGGTGTTCCGTTTTGAATATGGTTCTGAAACTGTAAATTTTCGGTAAACGACATGTTAAAGGAACTTCAAAAGGGGTTTTAGTATAGCTATTGTTGATGTACCTAAAAGGAGAAACTAGCATGAATCATCACGTTACGTGACATTAACTAAAAACATTAACGTTTTGTATTTTAAAAATTTTAAATATATTTTGTGAAGAAACATTATTTATATTTTTTTGACAGTTTAATAAACAATATATTTTAAAAACTAGAACCTTTAGTGCAAATGGTTCACATTTCATAAATGAAGTATAGTACTTTTACATTAAATTATTTTAGTAAACAGGTGGTTTAAAAATACAGTATATCAATGCTTAATATTATCCTAACATTTCACTAACCGCTCTTTTCAGTGTTCAGAAGGCCTAAATAGATGTTTATAAGCTTTAATAAAAGTGTTTTCTACTAGAAATGGCAGATAGTTGATACACCACATACCTAAAAAATGTAATTGTAAGGTGATTCGGAATAAAGTGAGAACTAAAAAAAGCCCTGATTAATTTCTATTTTCTGCCAGTTTATATCTTTCCGCTACATGTAAACATCAACATTGCCACGTGCTTTTATTTACATAGTCTTGTACAATGTTTACTTTTACGTTACAGTGCTCCGATAAATTTTAGCTACAATATGTACTCATTAAATGCACGGGGGCTGAATACATGCTATACTTAGTAGGTGGTAATCTTAGTTATAAATACCTGCGAGTTAACGTCTTATAACATTGGTTTCTCTGCGTCTACTCTAACGGCGCTATTAATTACCGTTACGAATCTCGTAAATCCATGCACAGTATATTCGAACTTTTAAATTAAAACTGTCACTAAAAAAACACACGACACACGCAACTCAAGAATTAAAATTCCGTTCAACAAACTGCAATGAACGACGACGTTGAATGTGTTTATCAAAAACCCATATTCATTTCACAACGGAAAAACAAACTGAATGACGCAATGCGGCGAAAACCTAACTTTGATGCCATCTGTCGATGAAATTTTAAACTATCTCTGCGGCGCGAAGCAATAGTGGCGTGTGCCAACGATAATCGACTCGGTTGCGTCGCTTTGTACTGCCGCTGATTAAATATAATTATACAGTGAGTAGGTATGTCAGTAAGAACTTAAATAAACATTTTAAAGAATATTAAATACAGAGAGGTCGTTTGCAATTGATGTAGTTTCACTAATGCTGTATTCAAATAAGAAAATACACGGGACTACCGTGCAGTTATTCGCTACCAACCATACAAACAAAAATGTAACTGTTGTTAATGTTGGCTTACATGCAGTAACGGCTAGTGATTTTTTTCAAAGGTTAAATCGTTAGTGCTCACTTTATTCCGAATGGCCTTAACTTTTAGTTATTTCAACTATATAATCCAATACATAGTTTATTTATTAGGTCCTGAATGCCGATTGTTTAGTTGAAACATGAATTAATGTTTAATTCCGATATATTAAAACTATACACACATTTATAAAAGCAATAGAAAATCGGATTTTTGTGTGTTTTTCATAGTTACCCAAGCAGAGGTTTTAACCAAGTGTATTTATAATATCCTGTACTAAATGCTTGCAGGCACTTGTAATGAGTTAATATCTAGCAGCAAAGAAATGAATGAAACAAATATTACAGCACAGAAAATAATACAAAACACTTTTTATGCAAGTTTTTCATTGTTTCGAAACACTGTTTAAAAATATTTCACTGTGATGTTTCAAATGTTTCGAAACCGTAAATTGTTTCATTCTGCCCATCTCTAGAAAATAAACAGCAGAAATGGTCGGAACCTCGTTGTTAAGACGCCACACATGTTGGAAACAGTTTCTCTAAGCCTCTAGCATGGATAAAAACTGCCTTTCAGACTGCTGTACTTCAAAAGTAGCCTACTGATCCCAACAAAAAGGGATCACACCTCGCAGTCAACACAGCAATAGCTTGTTGACATCAGTAGAAGCACATCAGCCAGCTTAGGACCAGTTGAAGGTGTCTTAGACGTTAAGAAAAGTGCTGCCTACCCGCACGTGAGAGGCTAAAAAGTGACGGAGCTGTAAGGTCAACCTGGAAGTGCGCATCAAATGCTGCGTCGCCTCAACGAGCCACATGCTGAACTAGCGTGCGAGGTTCCTGCCGAACGGTTTTTACTGTGGCACACCATACCCCTACAGTAATGTGTTGACAATCTTCTACAGTGAGTTTATACGTAGGCTATGCAAAGTTACTTTGAAGGAATGGTAGGCGCGAGTCGGGTGTAGTTGATACAAAGTAACGAAAATAGCCGAAGAAGTGTTATAGATGCCTAAGGACAGTGTTACTGTTTACTACACACTCCATTTATGCTGGAAGTTTGAGTGAAGTCCAGGCGACCTATTTTAACTCTTCCAGTCTCTTATTATACTCCTTTGTACAAATATAGTTACTAGACAACACTTTACGATGAGAATATGTATTTTATAACTTCAAATGCGCAATGGCAGTCTTTGAAAACACTCTGTGGACTCTCAGGTTCCAAGATGTTTAGACCAAAATTCATGAAAATGTAATTGAAACATCTCCCGAAAGGAGACTGAAACTAATTATTTTACTTTCCCTTAAATATCAAATAAGTTTCGTAGATTATAATTAGGTGTATATTGACCTCCCCTACCCACACAAATGACACATTTAATTGCGCACTCGTGCTGCTATTCCTTACCTTTACACTAATGCAATACTGTGCTGTTGCCTCTTGTAGCAACGGTACACTAACTTTCTACTTTAGGCAACTTGATAAAACTTTTAATATACCTATGTATTGTAAAGAGGAATAAATTCAATTTATATTTAATGCTGAATTTAAGTAATAATTGAAACATCTTGTGGAAACTAAGGAAATATAATTTAGCTAGATGGTGCGAAGGTTTTAGTGCAAAGGCTACAGTGTTGCCACGCTTATTGAGATTCTGGTAAACAGGTTTTAGTCACTCTTAACTGTGTCATATTCTATGTTAAGGCTGCCACCTACCCACGAGTGAAAGGCTAAAAACCAACGGAGCTGTAAGGTCGACCTAGAAGCGCGCATAAAATGCTGCGTCGCCTGAAAGAGTCAAGCGCTGAAATAACACGCAAGCTTCCCGTCGAACGGTTTTTACTATGGGACATTAAGCGGTGACCATATAATTTTATTGGTGGAAGTCTGCAACCAAGTTCAGCGCAGGTCGCAATCTGAGTTTTACATACGTTCGGTTAGTACATTTTGAAGTACGGCAGTCTGAAAAGGCAGTTTTTAGCAATGTTGGAGGGCTTAGAAATCTGTGTTTTTAATGAGCGTGGTGTGGCGTCTTAACAATGAGGTTCCGACCTTGTCCGAAGTCAGGTTTTCTTTTCGTACACAATGGGCACACGTGTAATATTTTCGTAGGAAAATCTTGTTTACAAACACACTGAAATGCATTTGAAGCATGGGGTAGGCGGCCACCTTAATCGCTGTTGCTGAAAGTCTAAAGTGGAGAGCTTTACCAGAAGTAGTTAAGATTCCCAGAAGTTGGTATGGATGTGTGTAGACGGGACTCAATCCTGCTCTCAGAATAGCTCCTTCTTCAAGTCGCTTAAACTTAATTATTAAAGTTCTTTTACTTTCCCATTGGTGGTTTTAAAGTGAGAGAGTTATATGTGTAATGTTGGTCATTTGTGCTGAAGTAATTGTCGTAGAAGTGCTGCATCTGTTGTAAGCATTACATGTGCTTGGTATTACGTGGTGTTCCACAGAAGAAGTAATGGTGTCGCCGCAAGTTTTCACACAGATGTGTGCTAGGACAATCTCGGCTGCAGTCTACTAAGTGTCTAAAACTTGTCAATTTAGTGACTGATATTGATAACTACTACATAACTAGGAACAAGTTTGATGTCAGCTACTGTTAATCTTGAAACACCTCGAAACAACACAGTTAAATTTTTGCTAAGGAATTTTGTGTAAAAAAAAGAATTTTTGTAACAGATGTTTAGGATTATTTTATTGTAATCATGCTTAAGATTTTGAATTTTCCGAGACCTTGGCGTTCTGAACATAAATACTTTAAATTTTTTTTTGTGACAATTTAATATATCTGTGACTTAATGCAAGAACAACCACTGTCAATATATAGTATGTGTTAATCAAGCATAGAATGCCCAATTATCACAAATGGTGTACAGACATTGGTTGTTCTTGCATTAAGCGACAGATAAAGTATTAAATTTGTGTCTTGCTTGCCTAATCTCTTATGTTCATACATTAAACACACAACTTTTCTATTACAAAAGAAGCATGTACACGAAATTGTATTGCATCAGGGCTACTTCAGTTGTCGCAAGCAATTGTATGAAAATGTAGGAAAAAATTCTGGTGAGATTATTTATTTGGTTTAATAGTGTCACGACTGGTGTAATGTTGTCTAGGTTGCGGGATCTGTTCTCCTGCAATATAGTTTCGTTAAATCAAACCTTTGCTGACAAGATTGTTATGACATTCATTTGTACTGCTGGACTGTAGTTAAGTATATGGTAGTGTAGTGTAGAACATTGTAGCGTAGCATAGCATAATATAGTTTAGTGGGCAGCAGTGTTGTAGGACAGGTGCCTTTGTTATAATATCTGGCAGTTCAGGCAATGATGTACGTAACTCTTATTGCCATACTGAAACACTTCACGGCGGCCACGCTGGGCGCATTCCAAACACCGCGAATACAGTTTACTGGCGGAATTTGTTTAGACAGCTAAATCGCGTACAAGCTTAAATTTCACTATTTACTGTACTTTTTAGCATATATTTTTTTCCAGAAAACCCTTGTTAGACAAAAGTTTTGTATTTTTCTGCCTACTTTAATGTATTTTCGTACAATTTTAGGATGTATTTTTGTTATAATTTTTTTCTATTTTCATGTGTCCTTTACTGGTAGCTGGCGATGGCGGCGACTTGTCTGGTATGGTCTTCTTGGGCTGCGAGCTGGGTGGTGGGGGCTGCTGGTGCTGTCTGGTGGTGGTGGTGAGTCAGTCTAGCTCCAGAGCCTTGGTCTGCTCTTTCATCTCTTCTACGGTTCCTGGTCTCAGGTTCCGCAGGAAGGGGTGGAAGCTGGGTTTCAGCATCTCCACGATGGTGGTTTTGTCCTCACCTGGGTGGACTCGCTCGAAGGTCTGGGGCTTCTTGCGAATGAATGCTTCTGCGTCTTCATCGGGCCCCTGGCTCGTGCTGTACAGTTCTCCGGTGAGCTGGTTTCTTACTTTGAGCTCCGAGAAGTGCTCTTGAGTCGGTCCCGGAGCTGCTGCCAGCAGAAAACGTACTCCCCGTACTTCTCCCACCAGGTGCAGGCGGTGCCTTGGAGTTGCGGGTGTGCTCGGAGGACCAAATGTTTGGCTGGATTCCGGTTCAGGACGAACTCCACACACTCTTGCAGGAAGGAGGTTGGGTTTTCCAAGGGCTTCCCCTGAAATACTGTTAGCAGGATGCGGTCCGGGTTTCCTCCACTGTCACGTGCTGAAAGGATACGTGGGGGACTTCTGCATAGCCTACCTCGATGACATCATCGTCTACTCGGCCAACTGGAAGGAGTACCAACGCCACCTACACCTTGTGCTCGAGAGGCTTCAGCTGCACAACCTCACTGCCCGCTTGGAGAAGAGCCACTTCGGGAAAACTACCGTAACATACCTGGGACACGTGGTCTCACCCGAAGGCAGCTACCCTCAGACCGAACAAGTACACCAGATACTCGCCACCGCGCCGCCAAAGAACGTGAAGTAGTTGCGCCTGTTTCTTGGTCTGTGCAACTAGCTTCGAGACTACACCCCCAACAATGCCAAGTACATGGAACCACTGCACCACCTCTTGTCCACCAAGAACCGACGCTGGCACTGGGGACCCACCCAGGATCTTGCCTTCCAGGAACTGAAGAAACAGTACCGGGTTCTGTCTATGCTGCACCGTCTACACAAGGCGCTACCCATCACCTTACAGACTGATGCAAGCCAAAACGGACTCAGTGCTGTCGTGTATCAAGAGGGACCCAACCAAGAGAAGAGGGTCATCAGCTACGCCAGCACCCAGCTCACCCCTACAGAGAAGCGTTACGACTCCCATGAGCAGGAGAGCCTTGGCATAGTCTGGGCGATCCAGAAGCACCGGTACCTCCTCGAGGACCACCCCTTCATACTCAAGACAGACAACCACGCTCTCCAACGCTTGTACACCACCAGCAGCCAGAAACACAAGTTGACACGCTGGGCAATGCTACTCCATGAGTTTACCTTCGACAACCAACATTGCCCAGGCAAAGAGAACCAACTACCCGACGCTCTCTCCAGGCATCCAGCGGCCATCTCCGACACCCCCCCCCCTTCCCTGTTTGGTGAATATCCTGCCACCCGAGCCAGCCCAGCCTGAGACGTCACCCGGCCTCCACAAGCTGCAGAACATCAGGTTTACCAACAACCTGGAAGCCTTCATGCGAGCCAAGCAAGAAGATCCAGTGGCCAACTACTGCTCGTCAGCCAGCCTGGGCGGTACAGGGAAGAACAAGGCTACAACTGGATGAGGCACAGCCAGACAAGCGAGTGGAAGCTATGGGTACGCCACTCATTAAGAGCCTCTCTTTGCAGTCACTTCCACGACCACGCATTGGCAGGCCACCCCAGAGCTCAAGAGACCATGAAACAGATATCCCCCATTGGTATAACTGGAGAGGCACCACCCGAGACATACCAGCCTACGTCGTCCTCTGCACCACCCTTAAATCCAGCACCACCCACAAAACCGACCCGCACACCCCGGCGCCCCTTAACTCCCTAGGAGTAGATAGTTCTGGATATCATGGGTCCTTACCCCTGCAGAAAGTCCAGATGCAGGTGTTTGCTTGTTGTGGTAGACATCTTCTCCCGATAGACCGAAGCATTCCCGCTCCGAAATACGAACACCCAGACCCTCATCACCAAGATGCAGGGCGAAGTGTTCTCCCGCTGGGGATACCCCCACAGCATCATCACCAACAACCAACCTCAGTTCATCAGCCAGTCTTAGTTAAGAGCCTGCACCCAGTGGGTAGTCGAAGTTCTCACCACCCCCATCTATCACCCACAGACGAACCCTACCGAGACACGTAACCAGGAGCTGAAGAAGGGGATTCGTCTGCACACACAGATGGACCACCGCACTTGGGACAAGGCTCTCCCCCGCATCCTTTTACTTGTCCAAAGACTCCGACGTCCAGGGGAATGGAAGTGGAGTGCTCCACCCGCCAGGCTCCCCACTACCCAAGAAAGGGTAGACACAGCCAAGCAGAGGGTCCAGCATGCCTAGAAACACCAGCAGGAATACATCGCCTGGAAGTACCCTGACCCAAGCATCAACGCCCAACCACACCTGAACGGAGGACAAGAGGTGTATCTACACACCCGACATCTCTCCAACCGCGTCCAGAACTTCCATGCTGGATTAGCTTCCAAATAGGACGGTCCCTACCAAGTCCTACAGAGGCAAGGATTTATTTATTTATTTATTTAGACACGTTAAAAATTCAGCACTAGGCCGGTTTACAATTTGCCGTGTGTTATACTGTGAAGTGTTCAGCCACTTCCCCATCTTGGTTATATCTTTAAAAAGTGTTTTTATTTTCTTATTTAAATTTATATGTAGGCTCTAAATCTTTCTTAACAGGCTATATGCCATTTTCAGGGTGAGTTTGTCAGGTGTCCGGTGCGATGCAACAGAATTCAATAACCTAGTAATTGGGGACATGTTAATTTAAATTCATCTTTTCAAAATTTAAATATAAATATAGTCAAGGAATTTTAAAGTAAAGTCATTTGATTATTTTCCTGGCTTGTTTGGTTTCCAATTGACCACAGTAAAATTTTAATTATTTTTGTTGATATAACATTTTCTTGTACTTTGACCAATTTTTGAGTTTTGGCAATTTTAGCTTATTATTAAATTTTCCCTGGTAAAGTGAGTAACTTCAGGTGTTGCAAGCTTCTCCAGGCTGTAGGATTTCTGGCGCCGACGTTGTGGTTGATCACTTGCTTCATGGAATTCTCTCCATGACGTAGGTTATTGACGCACGTAGGTCAGCCATCACAGGGGGTTGCTTAGGGTATTGCGCCGCGAAAGTAGTTCCGCTGTTGCGCACCTTTTGTCCCTAATTA